>JAUCBJ010001464.1:0-47406 GCA_032718475.1 Nemertoderma westbladi | reverse complement strand
TTTCCTACCAATTTGGATGTAGCTATTGTGGGTCGTTACACTTCAACAATAAGGCCATTAGTTTAATGGTATAAACATTTCGACAAATGCGATGTTTGATAGGAGTAAAATTAACCTCCCCTTCATCTATATTATATTAACGGTAGTCATTAATTAATATATAAATACATGGATCATAGTTGAAAACATAACTTTGAATTAACTTTGAATGGGTAGGCCTATATATCGCCATAATAGCGTTGTACCTAAAAATGTTCAACGTTCACATACCACGTACATAGTATAGTTAGCGTCGGAACTGCGATAAACTGAAACAAAAAATGTCAAAAGTGTGAAATACATTAATATTAGATAAATATGAATTAATCCAGACATCAAATGAAAAGAAAACACGGGCCTTTAAATTCATAAAATGTTAATATGTTAGTAATAATAATAGAGGTCTTGCGCTGCTATGATTTTCTTTTAAAATGTATTTAAATTAATATTTTCAGTTGGTTCTGAAGATCCCGTGTTCCATTTCACCCTTGAACCCTCAGCTATTGTCGCTACTAAGGCTTCTACAGTAAAGTTCAACTGTTCAGTTAGTTCATCGTTCGGTTCACCTACAATTTCTTGGAAGAAAGATGGTGTCACGTTGGAAACATACAGTCACAGGATTCAGGTTAGATTACTTAATCAATCGGTCCATCTGTTAAATATATTAATAAATACAATATTCCTATAGCATTTAGTGTAATAAATAAGAAACATTTACGGAGATTTATTAAAGTATGGATGTGAGTTTTCCGACCACAAGATCCAAGACACCGAACCACTTAAACTTCCACTAAGCTTGTATTTGTTTTATTTACGGTTTATAGCAATTGATAAAAAACTAGGGGTGTGCCGGATATCCGGTTCCGGCCGGATTTCAATTTTTTGGCCGGATTTCCATTTCAACAAATTGTTAACAAAATTTACAATTAATATAAAT
The DNA here is from genome assembly GCA_032718475.1 of Nemertoderma westbladi. NCBI lineage: Eukaryota > Metazoa > Xenacoelomorpha > Nemertodermatida > Nemertodermatidae > Nemertoderma > Nemertoderma westbladi. The sequence goes on along the minus strand of JAUCBJ010001464.1, from coordinate 46,430 downwards.
TTTCCAAAAAAACATCAAAATATATACATTTTCTTTTAAATTCAAACAAATTTAAACATAAGCAAACACAATGGAATACATTACAATTTTTTTGATGATTTGTATCATCTTTATTATTCATGTTATGAATTTTACTTTTTTGCCAATAATATTTGTATTTTGTAGTCACTCAGCCCCACTAACACTTAATGAATTAGTACACGTATGCCCAGCCCATATACTAATTATAACTAGTCAATAAATAGTATATTGTCCCAGCGCGCAAGCGTTGATGTTTGGTCTAGGTATTGTTATAAATTGAGATTAAGCTTACCGCCGTGAGGACCTGTTTATTCGACGGACAATTTAGAATCTCTAGTAAATCCCATTTAACTCAGAGAGTATAAAAAATCTACAGTTACTGTATTATTTATTACTTCGTTCGTTTTTTCAATTTTCACTTTATTTCATTTCATTTTCATATTTTACATTTAACAACATCAAATCTACAACAATTAATATTTCCTATAAATTATATTTCATAAAGGAACAGAGTGATATAAAAAGTTAAATTTTAGTATATTAATTAATTAATAGAAGTTCTGAAGATTGAAGATTTACATCCCACGTGCTTGTAAGCCACTAGTTATTAAAGTACACTAAAGTAAGAGAGCCACATAATGAACTAATTTCTCGTTATTTTATTTTGGCTCACCTTCCTTTGATGTCACACATTAAAGCAAGAAGTGATATTCTCATTAGCTTTTTTATAGCGCTTATTTTTATCGTATAACCCATTCAGATACTTCAGTCCTTCTGAAACCTGGGTTTTTTCAGTTCCAGTGCATCTATTATTAAATGTCACTCGTTCCATCGTTTAATTTCTAGTTTTAATTACTTAAAGTATTGACTCGTAAAACGCTTAATGTTATTTAAAATGTTACACTTTGTTCCCCAGGTTGCAGCACACGGTACATTAACTATAGCTCAAGTAATGGACTCGGACTCTGGTGTCTACCAATGCGTCGCTACACTCCCCAACAGCGCGGGCACCATCGTCTCGAGAACAGCCAAACTCCACCTCGCTTACTTACTCAACTTCTCCGAGGATCCAAGCTTCCAGACAGCCAACACTGGCGATATCGCACGATTCAATTGCAAAAGTGTTGGCCTACCCGTCCCTGAAATTAGGTGAGTCTCTTTATTGTTAAAATAAAGGTAGGCCTATATTAAGTGATGCGCTGTGAGGGTCGGGATGTGAAAGCTGAGAGGGTAAATTTTCAAACATTAGTGTCATCATTTTAATTTAAAGCTGACTGACCAGACTCTTACCCAACAATGGAATTTCATTACTTGTCAAACTTGTCAACTATTGAGTGTTTATATATAATAAATACAATACCGTACAGTAATGGCAAGTTCAATAACCTTTCGACCTATAATACTGAGCGTTTAGGTCACTGACACCCAACAGGTTTTTTGTTTTCTGATTTGCCTCAATAGCAGGAAATTGTATTGCTTTGTGATGTCCTGTCCTGTCCGCATCCAGTATGGTGAACAATATAGTTGTGATTTGTGATGGTGGGAGTAGTACAGTACATCCCAAAGAAATGATGCATATTAAACAGAGTCACCTTACTCACTGTACCTGCACAACGCACACCTTATCCTATCCCGCCTCCATATTATATCTTGGCCTTTGATGTGAGCAACAAATAGCCATCCAATCTATGACACACTAACTCTCTCATCCCCTCCCCCCTGCCCAACTCTTTCTTACATGCGGTAGATACTCACACACATATCTTACCTACTAGCAATGCTAGGTAGGTACAGCTCGGTAGTTACAGAAATGTTCCACACATCCAAGATACATTAAACCGACTACAACGTGTGGTTATCCCTTTGGCAGCTGCTGTATATTTCCTTTCAGGGATTGTATTTTGATCTGCTGTCATTTAAGTAGCAGGTCGGTGGGGATTCCTCACTGCCTGTTGGACTTATGTATTCCGACTTCCTATTATTATTCCAAGGATTTTCTACTCTCCTACTCGTATGTTGTGGTATCCTGGGCGCCATTCATTACTTTCATCACATTTCCAATTTCATACATTCTCGGGCTTCTCTCTGAAGCATAATGTTCTACAGTGACAGAGATATGTTACCGTTTGTTGGTTAGTTCGGCCGTTCTGTGAATTGCGGATGTCTACGAATTTGAGTTCCTATTCTCGGACAATACATTGTGATAATTAAAAACACATTTCAGAAATTCAATCAACCAACTTGTGTAAAATTTCGTTAATAAATGGAACATGTAACTTTTCGAAAGCATATTAGCTAAAATTATCCAGATTTTAATCTAGGGATACATGTGATGTTCAACTCGTGTGTGTTGCAAGTGAATTTAAATATTGTGACACATTCAATTAACTATAAATAGTATAAGGTGGTTTGGGCTAAATAAAAACCTGTCAGATGATGAATATACATCAGATCACATGGTACCTGTCCTGTATATTACATTTTACATAATATACCGTTATCGTCTCTGTTATACTATTTCCCGAGGGCAAATAAAAGCCCGCTCGGCCCAATTTTCAGCCGTAGGTAATAATAATTTCATAAGTTACTGCTACTGGCATAGTAGCGTTGTACTAGCGTGCAGTAAATTGTTGACGCTGCTGTGTACTTCGTTAATAGATTGGAATGCATTCATTTTTTATAGGAATTTAATCTATTCTCATTTTGCCTTCGTCTGTTAGTTGTGGATAGAATGTGTTTGTAGTCAGAAACGTTTAATAAATAATGAAGTTCTATTAACTACTAAATGAACTCCATCATTGGCAGATTAATGAGCCCCGCCCACTCTATGCACTCGACTCAGTGGGGGGTACGCGTAAGGAATGGATCCAGCATGTTTTGTAAAAGATTGGTGTTATTCTGTTTGTATAAAGCTATACCGCCAATCCAATGCCTCGGATCTGCAATGAATTTTAACAGGCAAAAATAATTATTCTTCAGTAATAAATCAAACTCATCAATCATTAAACGCTCAAAGCGGTGGTCCTTGTGTATTGATTTTTTTCACATTTGTATGCAAAATATATGCCCGAAGCGTCACACGAGACTGACTTCAGTTTTATAGGATCACCAGTTTATGTAACGGATGCCTCTGTACTGACTCAAATGGGTCGTTAACTCTATAACTACCTCCGTCTCGGGCTATATTGAGTGAGTGTTTAGCCCACTCCATAGATTGAAGTACCACCAGCCTAACATGTTCTCGGTATTTCGAAGCCGTCGGGCGTCATTCACATGATCATTACTTAGAATATAAGATATGAATGTTTTTTATGGAGAGCCTCGCCTTGATATACCTACACGACAGCTCCATGTACCGGTATATAGGAAGGCAACAGTAGAAAAGTAATTAATTATACGAATTTCATTTGAATTTGCCCATCTTTAGTACCTTTACGCACACGCGTGACGCAGAACGTACCAGTGCATCTTACACGCACGTTATGAGACTAATTAGCCCATTTATGTAATATATTATTATGGCCTGCATGTTACCCGCTTAAGGCAACGAAAGGCACTGCTCTGTGCCGCCGGTGCGGTAGGCTGGGCTTATCATAATAACGGATATATGGGGCCCCACAACAGTTAATGGTTTTGTGCAGGCAGCACGGTACATGGGCCTAACCGTTGACTACGTAGCTGCTGCCAGCTGTAGGACCTTCAGTTGGACAACGTATGATTATTAGCAACTCCATCAAAAAATCGTCATTATTGAAACCCCGTAATTTGTCAGCGTCCGCCATTGTTTGCCCTCAACCCATTGTGCTGGGGCCCTTTGCCCTGCCTCAATTAATAATACATGAGGTCCCGGCTGCACTTTGGTTATTATAGATGATGCGACTGATTTGGCTTACAAGCGGCGATAGAAAAAAAATTCCGATCCTGTTGGTAACCTGGGAGTTAATAAGCTTTGCGTTGTGCCGCGTCGTCTACCAATTACTAATTAATTATTATTTGGACGTGGATATTAATTGTATGTAACTTAGAATTCTGACTTACAGATTAGGTGGGGAATGTCCTTGATCTAATTTTTTAATAATAGAAACGCATTTAACCGTATAATCGTTTATACAGGGTGGTAGTAACAATTTATCGAATCTCCCATTCCAGCTATGGTTATTCCGGTTAGAATATCATTACGATTGCTCAGAAACTTCCCATTCGACAGACAACTCTATAGTTTGTAATTTAAACAATACTCTTCCACTGGGTTACTACAAAACAAAGACCCAAATAATAAAGACCTGTACAAAACACATGTGTTAACCTTTGGTTTATTGTTTTGGTTTCCCGAACACGCCTCTGCAACCTGCTCCTTTACTAACCTGCTCCTTTAAAGGGCAATGGGACCTAACGCTCTTTGGGACCTAACGCGACTTGACCTTTTTGTTTTGTACAGGTCCCAAATAGCGTTAGGTCCCATTGACATTTAAAGGAGCAGGTTACAGATGCGTGTTGGGGGAACCAAAACATTATACGAAAGTTAAACACATATTACAAGATTATGGAGGTCTTTATAATTGGGTCTTTGTTTTGTAGTCACCCCTCTTCCGCTGGCCCTAAGAGCCAGTTCTTATTATTGTCATCCAACTTCGTCATCTACTATTTTACATATTTTATCCGCCTAAAATATCACACCGGTGGTGATTCGATTCGAACCCACGAAATTCGCCATCGCTTTGTGCTGTTTTCTGTTCCGGGCTTTGTGCGGTGTTGTGTGTTATATTGGGTGTCACCAGTTGTTTTGTGTTCTGGGCTCTGTGCTATGTTGTGTGTTATATTGGGTGTCACCAGCTGTTTTTGTGCTGTTTTCTGTTCCGGGCTTTGTGCTGTGTTGTGTTATAAAATTAGGTGTCACCAGCTGTTTTTGTGCTGTTTTCTGTTCCGGGCTTTGTGCTGTGTTGTATGTTATATTGGGTGTCACCAGTAGTTTTTGTGCTGTTTTCTGTCCCGGGCTTTGTGCTGTGTTGTGTGTTATATTGGGTGTCACCAGCTGTTTTTGTGCTGTTTTCTGTTCCGGGCTTTGTGCTGCGCTTAAACCTTATTTGATGTGGGTGCACTACTGTACGTACCTACGCTACACGTTTTATTGGTTCAGCATACATTGTATATTGTTTATCATATAATTGTTATTCGAGATTATTATTCTGTGCATAATATTATTAACCTCTAATGATCAGTATAATGTATGTAACAAGGACTTTGTAGTTTCGTTTGTATAATGGGAACGTCATTTTTACCTCATTATATATTGAATTACTAACAATTAGTGCGTGTCTCACCACATACAACCTCATTTGGTTCGAATAGTTTATGTATATGACTCACTAGTATAAAATGATAAATCTGGAAGTGTGAGTGTATTAATTGGTAACTGCAGAGTGTGGGTGTGGGTCACCCTGCTCACAATTGTAATTGTAACTCATTTCGTACAAACATATACTCCGGCTGTGATATGGTGGACACACGATGCGCAATGACTGCTACTGGCACAATTAAAGATTAACTGTGAGAGGCCAATCTCTCGTTAAAATGGTAATAAATGTAACAACTATTAATTAGTAGATAACTAAAAAGTGCTATAACATATATTAACTATTTTGGTCGGAAAAAAGTATTTCAATTATAGAAACACCGGGTCTAAATTGACCACAAAAGTTGTTTCGGTGAAAAATGTCATATTCTTTATATTTTTTATGAAAAAGATATAATAAGTGTTTTAAACGGTCTCAAAAACATGCTCCATATAATAATGTTATTTCATAATTTATTGATACATGTTCGATAATTTTTTTCTTTTTCACCAGATGTTTTTACTAATTTTCCACTATAACTTACCACAAATAAAAGTGTCAGTAGCAGTCAATGCGCATCGTTTGTCCACCGTTGCGCAGAAGTATATATTTGTACGAAATGAGAGTACAGGTAAAACCATATATTAATCATAACTCAAGGCTCTTAGCATGGCATAGCTCATCGCATGGCTCGACCCCATCACAAGTTTATTAGTGAATCTTAAGGCGCCACATGTCTTTAAGGGTGGGAGGGGGGGGGGGGGGGGGGGGGGTGCGTAATAATGACAATGGGTTTGGGAATGGTCGATAACATTCCGTATCAACGCGGCTACTCATTAGAATTTCACGCCAACACCTCTCCCTCTATCGATCCACCCCCCCCCCCCCCCCCCCCCCCAAACACTCACCAGTGACTCACACAATAGAAGTAATTCCGTTTGTCCCTCTTCCCTCCCAACCCTCGGCTTTGTTTTGAATCCTCGCCTTGGTTTCTGGATTACTCACTAGGCGGTCCTTCCTCGCTACAGTTCCACACTCACCGGTTTAATAAAATTAACTTTTTCGACCTGGGAGTTTATCGACTGCAGTTATTGTCCTTTCCAACTCCTCTGTGTTCTAATTGAATTTTCGTTACTCGGGCCTGCTTTGACTCATTCCCAACGGTTTTCGTAATCAGTTTCCCGTACCGCTGATTTCCGTATATCTATTGTTGCCGTTCTTTCTTCCTTAACTGGGGGGAATCTTCGTATTATTTATTTATAAAGATTAAAATTGCTCCAGAAGCCATTTTTGTGTAATTCATTATGAACTGCGGGTTGTAGCTTATATCTGGCTGTAGTATCTCTCTATATGTAATCTGAGCGAGATAAGTTGAGTTATTGTGTCACTAATTGCACATTTTTATTTGCTAGCAACTTTTTACAAAACAAGTTTGCCAGCCGAGAGCTGACAATAATGGACGGATCCATTGCTATCAATATTGTTTTGTTGTAATAAATTACACTTACACAATGACACAATTGTACACAATGTTGTATGTTGGAAAAAAAAACACTGTTTGTATTGTAGGAAATGTATCTACTCCTACGATTCTAACCGAAATAAAACTAAATTTTGCAGAAAGCATGTCCAACAGAATTTTAATTGAGTGAATTCTACGATTATGATCGGTCATTAGCATTAATTTCACTGTTCCTAGGCAACCAACAGGTCCCTCGCAACCAAAACCTTGCATACACAACTACCGTAGGTCCGATAATGAACCTATCATCAAAGTTTCTCCATTTACATCAACATTAAGTGTAAGAAGTTGTGTGTACAAACAAACACACAAACAAACAAACACGTGTGAGAAATAAGGACATCCAATTGGATCCGTCCAACGTCAAATTGGATCCGTCCAACATCCAATTGGATCCGTCCAACAGCAAATTGGATCCGTCCAACATCAAATTGGATCCGTCCAACAGCAAATTGGATCCGTCCAACAGCAAATTGGATCCGTCCAACATCCAATTGGATCCGTCCAAGAGCAAATTGGATCCGTCCAACATCAAATTGGATCCGTCCAACAGCAAATTGGATCCGTCCAACATCCAATTGGATCCGTCCAACAGCAAATTGGATCCGTCCAACATCCAATTGGATCCGTCCAACAGCAAATTGGATCCGTCCAACATCAAATTGGATCCGTCCAACAGCAAATTGGATCCGTCCAACATCCAATTGGATCCGTCCAACAGCAAATTGGATCCGTCCAACATCCAATTGGATCCGTCCAACAGCAAATTGGATCCGTCCAACAATTGGATCCGTCCAAAAATATGCAGTGTATTTTTCCGTAGAACTTGAATTAGATAACATTCGGTTTGTTTGAATAAATGTACTGTATACGTGTGGGACGAGTCAGAATTATGAGCCATAAGCGATCGTTTATAATTATACTGGGGTGGATTTCTAAAGTGTGCGGGTGGGGTTGGGGCTGTGCGTGTGCGTGTCGGAATAAACTAGGCGTACTATACTGATATTTGAATATAATAATAATACTGTCCGCTTTTATATCTTCAGCACGTAGGCACCAAACCGGGGGTTGGCGGTCGTGAAGATAAATACTTGCTACGCTAGTGTCTTTGTCGTCAGGACTTCCTCAAGTTCACGAATTAAATATTTTCCATTAAGTAAGTAAATGCTCTTTTTGTTTTTAGGTGGCAGCGCATGAAAGCGGATTTACCGTCATCAGAGTCCCACCGCTTTGTAACGCTACCTAGCGGCACGTTGGAGATACTCCATGTTAAAGAAAGCGATGCCGGGTATTACCGTTGTGTTGCGACTAACAGTGCTGGTGTTCGACATAGCGAGGTGTGTTTAATTTATATGAATAATATATATAGTGCCGGTACAATGAATTCTATGTGTATAACATATTGGTCGAACTTTGGGGATATAACCATTTAAATATACGCCTTTAAACATTTTTTTGAAGGTTATGAATACCTCTCTCACGAACTTTTTTTTTTCTTCTGTTGAACATATATAATATATATAAATATTATTTTAATTGCCTAAAGTACTCATCATAAATATAACAGCCATACACTACACAGTGCCGGCGGACCCAGCAACATAGCGCCCCAGATCCAGCGGTCAGCCATACACAGTGCCGGCGGACCCAGCAACATAGCGCCCCCAGATCTCGAGGTCAGCCATACACAGTGCCGGCGGACCCAGCAACATAGCGCCCCCAGATCTCACGGTCAGCCATACACAGTGCCGGCGGACCCAGCAACATAGCGCCCCAGATCTCACGGTCAGCCATACACAGTGCCGGTGGACCCAGCAACATAGCGCCCCAGATTTCACGGTCAGCCATACACAGTGCCGGTGGACCCAGCAACATAGCGCCCCCAGATCTCGAGGTCAGCCATACACAGTGCCTGCGGACCCAGCAACATAGCGCCCCCAATTTCACGGTCAGACACGCACAGTGCCGGCGGACCCAGTAACATAGCGCCCCAGATCCCACGGTCAGCCATACACAGTGCCGGTGGACCCAGCAACATAGCGCCCCCAATTTCACGGTCAGACACGCACAGTGCCGGCGGACCCAGTAACATAGCGCCCCCAGATCTCGAGGTCAGCCATACACAGTGCCTGCGGACCCAGCAACATAGCGCCCTGGGACCCAGTAACATAGCGCCCCAGATCCCACGGTCAGCCATACACAGTGCCGGTGGACACAGCAACATAGCGCCCCCAGATCTCGAGGTCAGCCATACACAGTGCCTGCGGACCCAGCAACATAGCGCCCCCAGATCTCGCGGTGAGCCATACACAGTGCCGGCGGACCCAGCAACATAGCGCCCCAGATCTCACAGTCAGCCATACACAGTGCCGGCGGACTCAGCATCATAGCGCCCCAGATCCCACGGTCAGCCATACACAGTGCCGGTGGACCCAGCAACATAGCGCCCCAGATCTCGCGGTCAGCCATACACAGTGCCGGCGGACCCAGCAACATAGCGACCCCAGATCTCACGGTCAGCCATACACAGTACCGGCGGACCCAGCAACATAGCGCCCCAGATCTCACAGTCAGCCATACACAGTGCCGGCGGACTCAGCATCATAGCGCCCCAGATCCCACGGTCAGCCATACACAGTGCCGGTGGACCCAGCAACATAGCGCCCCAGATCTCGCGGTCAGCCATACACAGTGCCGGTGGACCCAGCAACATAGCGCCCCAGATCTCGCGGTCAGCCATACACAGTGCCGGCGGACCCAGCAACATAGCGCCCCAGATCCCACAGTCAGCCACACACAGTGCCGGCGGACCCAGTAACATAGCGCCCCAGATCTCGAGGTCAGCCATACACAGTGCCGGCGGACCCAGCAACATAGCGCCCCCAGATCTCACGGTCAGCCATACACAGTGCCGGCGGACCCAGCAACATAGCGCCCCAGATCTCACAGTAAGCCATGTTCACAATGTTGGGTGTAAGATTCTTCTGTTTATCTTTAAGTTAATATATACACAATGTTGTGCAGGGTATGCACTATGCAACCTGATATAGGAAAGACAACTAGCAGATAATGTCTATAATAGTCAATAGTGTATAACAGGGTATGTAATAGGTATGACTAAACTAATTCTACATTCTTATAAATCCAAATTATGCCCCGAGTTTCGACTTCAACCTCATCTGCCCAGTACTTTTATAGGATGTTTGTGCGAAACTGTTGAGTAAACTATATCTGGTATTCTCTCCTTTTCCATATTAATCACACGTGGTGGGATTTGGTACTGTGGACTCTCAGACCACCGTTGCCTTTTCGACTTGTACGTGTTCCCCTGTCGCGGGTAGTACATTTTATGATATTGTTTTGTGGCAGTAATTAATTGCCCCTACTTGTTTCCGTCCAATAGGAAGCCGAGCTCACAGTGACCAATGAGATGCCAGCGTTCAGCAGCCCCTCTTACGTGGCAGTTCCGGGTGACCGAGAGGTCGAGGTGGGTCTGTCTGCAGTGCTGGAGTGCGCCGTGGTCGGAAGTCCCGAACCCAGGGTAACCTGGGCCAATGGTCTAACCTCGGATATAACGGCAGACAATGATCGTTTCTCTATAGTTGGGAAGTACAATCTGTTGATTAGTTCCGTTACAGAGGCCGACGATGGGATGTATAAATGTAACGGACATAACAGCGCGGTGAGTTAAATAGTAGTAGTTCTAGCTGGCAAGTAAAGCGAAAAAAGGTACTGTTGGCAATAATATTTATTGTTGTAATGTTCCGAATGCAAGGAAAAACCGTAACTTATACGTGTAAGATAAAAATAAATTAAAGTAATTTATTTAATTTCTTTTTTACTTTACTCACTGAATTATGGACCATTTGAGAACAGACGTCTAAGAAAATCGCATATTTGTATAACAAGCCCCCCCCCCCCCCCCCCCCCCTGTCTTGAAATGTTGGGACTCTTACAACTTAAATTCCTCCCATATTGTATGGCATAAATGTTACCTTACGTACCTTTCTATAATTTATCAAAATTAAACCTGTTTTACTTTGATGTTCTATCAATTATGGATGTCCTGCCCACTCTGCATCGTGGCATTCAAGAGATGGTGGGTGTGTTCAAGCCGAGCTGAGGGCCTAGAATTTCGGCAATAATGTGTTGTTAAGGCCATATCTCAGGCCTTAAGTAGTCACTAAATGAGTACCACTACCACCCCCACTGGAAATACGTCATAAAAAACATTGGATGGAATCCCTTCGCAATTGGCCGAGGACAACATGAGTTTTCTTTTTTAAAAGCATTTTTTTATTGCTATAATATTGTAATAGAACCACTTCCAATTCAACTTCTTGCTTTGTCCAGCGCCAAGTTAAAAATTTGTCATTCTGAGATATTCGAACTCTTTGTGATTGTGCATTTTGTTTATTAATTTCAGCTATATAGGATGGCTGTTATCGCATAATTTATTAACTTTTTACGGATTGGCTCTTAGTTACTACCATTCGATTAGCTTTGGGCTTTATACATAATATTGCAAAGAATGACACTTTCTGCCGAATGGGCCTCCAATTATAACTTTGTTACAAAATCATTTTCACAGATTCCTGATTCGATTGTTTATTTGCTGTACTTTCACTCACTACGTTCCTCCGTGTTACGACCCGCTTCACTTAGCTTAGGAGTGTATAAAGTAATAGTTTACAGACACGCAGTCATGTAAACACTTTGTGTGACGTGTATATTTAACTTGTTTCCCAGGGAGCCTCTGCTTCCAACCCGGCTATACTACGGGTCACACAGTCTCCCTGGTTCTCCGTCCATCCAGAATCGGTTACTACTTATCCTAAACGTGACGTCACATTCTCCTGTGTTGCTAATGGCCGCAGTAAACCCTTTGTCAGCTGGCTGAAAGGTGAGTTCTACATAATAGTTGTGGGTAAACTCTGCGACACTTGAGGTAAATTTGACTGAATCTAAAAATATGAAAAACAAATTTTACGTATTAACAAATTTGAACTAAAGGTTGTAACTATATCGTTAGTGTTTAAATGGGCTCAGTATTTTGGGGATCGGGGCCGGGATTAGCACTCTTAGGATCCCGTTTTTCAGGACCGGGGTTGACATTTTGGATCAAATTCCTCAAAGTTAATAGTATATGTGGCGGGTTTTGGGTAACACTCACTTTATCTTACACTTCTTAAATATTAGTAAGATAAAGTTATATTAAAATTGTTTTTCAATTGATTACTGGGTGATTTACTGACATTAAAATTAGAATCAAAACATTTCCGTTCTGCTGGAACTATTCATCAGATTATTCAACAAATTTACTTCACTATTTTTATACTTCGGGATCCCGTTCCAAAATGGCGGTATCTCATGCCGATAAAGCCGATCTATCACAACTAGCAACTTGTCTGTTGTTTTTTTTCGTGCCCCAAGAGGTTATATTTGAGTTCTATAATCGTGAACAGCATCCAAAAAAATTGTCTAGGCCTATATACCGTATACATTAATTTTAGTGAGCCATAAAAACTTTTGAAAATTTTAGCACGAAACATTATTGGAGATGGGGGCCAGAAAGGGACCATAGCACGAAAACTAACATAGCCATGTAAATGGCGTTTTCGCTGTTGGATATAGCCCATTCAATTTTAGGAAAAGTCACGAAATCTCTGTTTTCCCAACAAAACTGGCTCAAAGATACATATGAATAACAAATAATATCTAAAATGACCCCCCCGGGCCAATTAAGGTTAATAATAAGTTTGACTCATAAATAAGCATATATTGTGTAGGTTTATAAAATAGTCCGCGTCAATCCTCAATACTATGTTGTACATAGAAAATATATCGCAGACAAAATATTCGGTTACATAGAACTTTTTCTTGCTAATGCTAAACAATTTCCCACGTGGAAATCGTTCTATGTGGTACATAAGACTTTTTCTGTCAACGTCTAATCGATTTTTATGCTACATAGTAACCCTTTCCTTCCCAAAAGTTAGTCAATAATGTTCATATGATCACAGATCCTTATGGGAAAGTTAAGTCACAAAGGATCTTTTATGGTTATTTCTCCAAATCAAAGGAAATGTAACATATAGGACCTTTTCTCACTAAGCCCTTCAGTTTAACATCGAGATATTAATTCACCGAGGTGGGATTTGCTTCCAGTTCCCCCCTTGTCTCTAAAATACATAGCGCTGATGGTATCCACAGGTTACTTAATATTCTGGAATATTATAATATCATAATAGGGCGGCCTATTTACTATTTCACATTTGCTTGTTATTTCACAACGAAAAATGCTTCGAAGATCTTTATTTTGTTGTTTTTTTTTTACAAAAAGTTTAAAAAAGTATTAGTTTAACAAAAAGTTTTCAACAAATTGATATAAATGGAGGAAAAAAGTAGCTTCTTTGTCTTACTTTATCACGCTTGATATTTTTCCAACACTAGTTTTTATTTTATTCTTTTATTTTTATTTTAGGTTTTGTATATCGTTCATTTACAATTAATTTTATGTCCGACCAATAAATGAATAATACAATTTGTTTTGTTTAGATGGTGAGCCTTTGTTTGGTAATGATTACATAAAGATAGAGGAAGGCCGTCTACGTATACTCGGGGTAATTGAGTCTGACCAAGGTTCCTACCAATGTGTGGCCAATAACCCTCTGGGTAACATTCAAACTAGCGCACAGTTATCCGTCACGCCTCAAGGTAAGTGTGAGTGTACTGTACAACTGTGATACAACAATGTGTGTGATACAACCCTTTAATTGTATAGTAAGTGGTTACGACTATCATGTATTAGCTAGGGTTTATCATAGTGGGCGGAGGCCACAGATGATAGACAGATGGGAGGCCCTGAGGACGTAGGCACCTGTAGTATTTCAATTTATACCTTTTACCTATGTGTGTTATACACGTACTGCTATCGGAATTCTGACTACCACTGGGTGTCAAAGCTGTAAATATCCACTCCATCAAAAACACCCATTATTGATATTGTTACTTATCTGACTGGGTATGCCATCCCCGCGCCCGCCATACTGACTCCATCTGACCTAGTATGCCATCCCCGCGCCCGCCATACTGACTCCATCTGACTGGGTATGCCATCCCCGCGCCCGCCATACTGACTCCATCTGACTTAGTATGCCATCCCCGCGCCCGCCATACTGACTCCATCTGACTGGGTATGCCATCCCCGCGCCCGCCATACTGACTCCATCTGACTGGGTATGCCATCCCCGCGCCCGCCATACTGACTCCATCTGACTGGGTATGCCATCCCCGCGCCCGCCATACTGACTCCATCTGACTGGGTATGCCATCCCCGCGCCCGCCATACTGACTCCATCTGACTGGGTATGCCATCCCCGCGCCCACCATACTGACTCCATCTGACTTAGTATGCCATCCCCGCGCCCGCCATACTGACTCCATCTGACTGGGTATGCCATCCCCGCGCCCGCCATACTGACTCCATCTGACTGGGTATGCCATCCCCGCGCCCACCATACTGACTCCATCTGACTTAGTATGCCATCCCCGCGCCCGCCATACTGACTCCATCTGACTGGGTATGCCATCCCCGCGCCCGCCATACTGACTCCATCTGACTGGGTATGCCATCCCCGCGCCCGCCATACTGACTCCATCCTGTTAATGTTTTGATTATTTTTTGGTTGTTTTGGTTTTTATGTCTAATCAATAAATATTATCTTCATAATTCTCGAATTGTTTCACAACATTATTATTTATGTGTCGGTTTGTTTGTTTCATCTGATTCTTGGCGTTACCACCACTTTAGATGCTAAAGTAATGTGATACTGACTCGAGTGCCAAATATCTTTGAGGTAGTTAAACCTCAATTTATGGCACAATACAGGCCAATAGTAATATTAATAATTGAGCTAATAAATAATTTATTAATCAATTTTATCCATTTATTTAAAAGTAAATAGTTTTATCGAAATCTCTGAAATCAAAAATCAATAACTACAGTTGCACTTTCTGCGTTTGACACGGCAACATATAATTATAGTAACTAGGTATTTGTTGGAAACAATTTTTTAATCTTTAATCCTGTTGGTAATATTATATAAATAATTGTATCTGTAGGATCTGTCCATGACCTACTATAACAGTAGTGTTATAGTAGGTCATGATCTGTCGCTTACTAGTCTGTGTCTGTTAGAATTATCTACAATATAATATGTCAAATAAAGTGTCAGTAATTCTATGGATTTTGTTCACCGTTCATCTGGAGTGCGCGATATCACAGGAAAAATGCAAAACCTGCTCCCCCCAAACCGTCTGCCCCCAACTGTCGCTAAAGTCGGTAGACCAGCAGCCCGTGAAGTGTGTGTCGACATCCTTCGAGTGCGATCACATTACCGACTGTGATGACGGATCCGACGAGAGTGTTGCTACTTGCGGAGACAAGGTCTCGAGATCCCAGATTCTCAGCCCCGCGCAGTGGTGCCCAGTGTTCAACCACCCGATATACTCAACCAGAGCCGCCGAGGCAGAATCCCGCGAAGTTCCCTTCCCTTGGAGAAATTTTGGACTTTTCCGTAGTGAAATGAATCAGCCTTTTTTCTGTAATGTGCAGAAAAGTTGCAGCAACAGATCTGCCTTGTCAAATAATCCACCATTTTGTGAAGGGGAAGAGGGAGAGGAGGGAGAGGGAGGAAGTGGCTGTTTTGGAGATGGCCCTCGTTATGTACCACAAGCTTTCCGGTAAGTTATTATTTTACATTATTTTATAAAACTATTTGAGATGTTTGGCTGTTAACATGCGTAAGAGGCTTTAAAATGCTTTGTGTGGCATTTTATGTTCTAAAAAATTGTAGTATCTATCAATTTGTAGAACCACCCGCTTTTAGGTATTATTGTGAAAAGACGATGGCGAAATTGCAATTGAAATACAATTATTGCACCACTCCTAATACACAATACTGAAGATACCCTGCGGACGTTTAAGATAAAGACACACATATAAGTACACAGGTTTCCCATATTACAGTAATAATATTAATCGAATTTAGTTTCTTAATTAACTTTATATAGATGCGACTATTTGGAGGATTGCGATGATGGTTCTGATGAGCAGTTTTGCGGTTGGATAAACATTGTTGAACATCCCTTAATTAGTTTGAGAGGTGCGATACCTCCATCGGAATGGTGTAAATCAGATATACAACTGGTTGATCGCATCAATTCCATCAAATGCCAACCCCAACAAACCTGCAGCGTTGGTGTGGCAATCAATGGATATCCAAAATTGTTGGTTCCAAACTCTGCTGTTTGTGATGTTTACAAAGATTGCTTTCAATCCGAAAGTGTCTCTCCTCAGGACGAAGATAGTGATGCTTGTTCTATACTTCCATCGTGGTCTAGCCCGAAGTCTTCCAATGGTTAGTTTAATAGATTATAACATTGCTGCAACATTTGATCATTCGTTTTGTGGTGACGTCACGGCAGCAACACTGTGTGAGTCGAACGTATTGCGAGTGATTGTCGCACAGCTGTAGGGTGACGGTTCTGATAAAAACATTAGTTTTGTAATTAAATTATATTTAATTAACATTGTTATTTACAATAAATTTTATTAATTTTATTTATTCAAATTACACCAATTGCATTATAGGCCAGTTGCATTTCAATAAGTTAATATTAAAGTGTTTTTTTTTCAGGACTATTAGAACAATGTGGAGCGAACGCTGATCCCTGGACTTTGGTTCAATCTTCTACTTGGTGTTCTAGTGGGGTCGGTTTCCCTGCACTAGGTTCCGAAACCATCTCACTGCGGTGCGTTCCTTTACCCGAATGTCGGGAAGGCGTTCCACAATCGACACCCCTCCAGGCGAGTTTCTACCAGTGTAATGGAGCTTACGATTGTGTGGACCACTCTGACGAGTTGTGTCAAGTTTGTGTTCATAAAACGCAGGAGTGCAGCCCGCCCGCCCCACCGACAACGACACCGGTACCCACCCCTGGACCCACTGTTCCACCACCAGTACAGAGTGAGAAGCAATGCTACCAATGGAACTACCATTGCACACTGACAAAGAAATCCAGAACCGACTCTAACCCTATTATTACTTGCGTTGACTCCAGCAATAGAGTCTTAGATCCATCCATTGTAGATATGAAGGGAGCATCTTTATGTAAACCGGAAACCTCCTGTTATAGATTCATTGATTATGCGCAGAACAAAGATGGGACATTATTTACCTTGACATCTGTGGCGGGATGCGACACTCATTGTAACAATGAGGAATTCGTTCACTACCTGAAAGACGACAATCCTTGTCGAAGTTACTTACCCGAGTTTGCCGGTCTGAGTGACGCCAATCTTTGTCTTCGTGTCTGCTGCGCAGCATTGGAAGACGAGTCGTGTAATAAAGTCACCTACCCATAATTCACATTCTATGTTTCATTAGTTGATTTCTTGGCATGCATTCTATTGTAATGACTTGTTACTTTAAATATTTACACATTAAATATTATATTAAATTAAATTTCTGTGAAATTAAACAGTCGACTGCTACATAGGTTATTCAGACATCAGCATTCGATATTTTTTTCCAACATGCTGTGAACATTTTATTTAATTACAGACTTTCTTTATTTAATGGTCTTGTTTGTATTTATTATTGTTACGATTTTGGCATGGTAATCACTTTGTGAGATTTAAAGATGTTAAGTTGAAAATTTAGAAATTTCAATAGGTTCAAAAGTAAAGCATTTTGCCAGAAATTCTCATTCAAACATATCAGTTCACATTTTGCTGCAAGAGGACCTAAATTAAAATTATTCTCTCATTTATTTGTTTCAAATTCTTCAAGCTAAAACTTACAGATAGTGGGGGGGGGGGTGGAAAGGAGCAGGTTATAGAGACTGCTTTTTCTAACCAAAACAATTAACGATGTTGTTACCAATTGAGGGAAAGGAGCAGGTTACTGAGACAGCTGTTTCTAACCAAAACAATAATTGTTAGTGGGCGAAGACTGCTCGCGGGCGAAGATTAGCCGTGGGCGAAGGTTTCTGCCAGGAGATAGTATCTCATTTTGAGGGCGAAGATTGCCGAACCTAGTCGGCTCATATTATGATTGGTAATCCTTTCCATTGAAAATGAAAATTCGATTTCTTCTTGCTATCTTCTAAAATTGAAGATATTAACGTAAAAGTAAGTGTAAAAATTACAGGCTGAACACCTTGTTTCGTATCCACTCTCTATCTATGAATTACTACTACTAGGATCGGCATGCTGCATTGCAGCTGCATTTTTAAGAATGCTGTGCCGGCTTGTCAACAAAATTGCACCGCCACAACTCCCTATCACCCATGACATTTGCTAGATCATCCGCATCTTTAAGGCCAGTGTCCTTTAAGATGCGTCTCAAGAAAGTCATGGGCTGTCCACCATGCTTATTCACTCCATGAGGCTGCCAAAGTACAAGATTATGCACTGGCTGGTCCTCACGGCGAAAGCAATGTCCTGCAAAGCGGAGGCGATTTTGTTCTAGTGTCAAGCTTGGGGGAACCAATGAGACACCTCCAATGTTATATAGTGTCTGGTTGGAGATGTGTGCATTGTACTTGACACAATGAACCCGGCGTAGCATTGTTGTGAATGTGCCATCCAGAGATTTGGTGTCCTCAGCAGTTAGAGCCCAGCATGGACTCCCGTAGAGGAGTACTGGAACTACTGCTGCTCTAAATAATCGGACCTTAAGTTTCCGATTAATTCTCGGTGACTTCCAAAGCCTGGAAAGATGGATTGCCAAAGCACAAAATTGTGCACAAGCTAGTCCTTAGCTTGGTATTGCTTGCTTGCTTGGCATTGTCCTGCCAAACGGGGGTGGCTTTGTTCAAGCGTCAAGTATGGGGGAACCAATGAGACACCTCTAGTGTTATATAGTTTCTGGTTGGAGATGTGTTCATTATACTTGACAGAGTGAACCCGGTGTAGCATTTTGTGTGAATGTGCCATCCAGAGATTTGGTGTCCTCAGCAGTTAGAAGCCAGCATGGACTCCCATATAGGAGTACTGGAACTACTGCTGCTCTAAATAATCGGACCTTAAGTTTCCGATTAATTCTCGGTTACTTCCAAATCCTGGAAAGCCTATTCAAGGCTGCCCATGCCTTTCCCTTACGTATTCGAAGGTCCTCACCTGACTTCCGGATCCATGATCCCAGGTAACAGAAGTCGTCCACATGCTCAAGCATACCATCCTTTGAGCTTATGCTCATCCGATCAGAGACTTGCTGAGGACTTTCAAAGTTAACTGTCAGAATTTTGGTCTTTCTGGAGTTAATAAAAAGACCAACACTAGAAGCAGCATGTTCTAATGAGCTGAGGAGCCGTTGGGCTCCCTCTAATGATTCTGAGAGTACTCCTAAGTCATCAGCAAAGTCTAGATCGGTTAGGTACTTGGCAGGATTTCCTCGACTTCTGGAGCCAGTAGGTGGAGTTATCATCACCCCATCATCATTATAATGATCTAAGGACAAGCGTAGAACATAGTCAACCACAATAATGAACATGAATGGTGCAAGTGTGTCTCCTTGGAGGACGCCCCATAACACTTCAAATGGTTCTGTGTCACCGTCAACAGTAGACACAAATGTTGTCGAACCATCGTATACTGATCTGATTGCTGCAATAATTTCATCAGGAATCCCATATAATGAAAGTATGCTGAACATACGTGAGCGAGAGACTGAATCAAAGGCCTTGAAGAAGTCAACAAAGATAACAGCCAGATGCCTGTCTTTCTTTTTTGATAACTCTTCAATTATCCTTCTAAGTGCCAAAATGGGCTCCATGGTCCCACGACCTTTACGGAACCCATTCTGATTTCCACGGAGCAGTCTCTCAATGGGATCCCTGATGCGATTTAATAGAATCCTATTGTATAGCTTTGCAGCAATCGAGATCAATGAGATTCCCCGAAAAGAACCATAGAATGTTAGGTTGCCCTTCTTGGGAACTGGCACCAACTTATTTGTTTTCATTTCTTGTGGGACTCTTGTTGTTCGGTACATGTCTACTATGATGGGATAGATGAGCTTTAAACACTCAGGTATTTTAAAGACCTCAGGGGGAACACCATCTACTCCACTGGCACGATTGGTCCTAATGCTCTTTGCAGCAGCCTTCACTTCTGCAAAGGAGATATCACCAATGGGAATATCTGGGAGTACAGGCTCAGACACTTTTACTTCTATAAAGTTATCAGGCAATACCCTGTCATTATTGAGGAGCTTTTCAAAGTGGGCTTTCCAACCATTGAGGCGATCGGCTGGTGATTCAGCCTTAACCTTGGTGGTTGGTTGGGTTTTTGCCCAGTAAGCAAGTTGATCGATTTCCATGCCTGGGATGATTGCCTGCTGTCGTCAGCATCATTGATGGCATCAACCTGTTGGTTTATTAGCTCCTGTAGATTAGCAGAGTACTGCCTGTTCAGGGACCTAGATGCAGCCTTAACTGCATTCTTGGCCGCTGTAGTCTGTTTGAGTCGGGACTCTTTCTGCGCTTTATGAAGGTCATTTCGGCACTTCTGAATTTTGTTGTCAGTCCAGGGGGCCCTTTTCCTGTTTCGAGGGTATACAGGAACTGTTTCTGCAGCTGCTAACTTAACTGCTTCTGTAAAGGCAGTATAGCCCTCACAGTGATCTGCCGCCTCAGAGGCAAGAGCCTCATACCTGTTGCTCAGCTGTAGTGTGAAGCTGGATCTCACACTTGGCTGTTGCAACAGAGAGGACCAGTCATGCCGCGGCAAGGCAGATTTCCTTGTTCTGCTAGCACGCAGACTAAGTCTCACCTTGGCCACAATAAGGCGGTGATCAATGGAGAAGGGTCGAAGTGTAAATGCATTACAGTCTTGTATAGAGCTCCTGTATTTCCTACGAAACAGAATATGGTCTATCTGGGACTTGTGACCACTGGGTCCACTATGAGTCCATAGCTTTCCAGTTCGCTTCTTGAACTGGGTTCCAGCCGAAAACAATCCATTTCCAGAGATAAAATCCTGAAGATGGACAGAATTTCGGTTAACACTATTGCTATAGACCCAGGGCGATGTAGGTGATTGATGCAGACTTGCATTAAAGTCTCCCAGGAATGTTAAGAATGCATGCTGATCCACTCCATCAGTAGCTGCTTGTAGATTGTGGTAGAAATTTTCCACCTCCTCTACAGGGGCAACACTAGTTGGAGAGTAGCACACAATCAGAACCACCTTAGGAAACTTCTTAGCCAGTCTTCCAGAACATGAGAAGTGGCAACGGATGATGCGGTTAGAGATTTGGTCTAATTTGTCCAATGCTGCATGTGCAGTTGGATTCATCAATAGACCAATTCCACCATTGCCACTATCATCTGCTGACGCGAGGGCGAGTCGCCAACCGCCCCCCATGTCCTTAATCAGAACCTAATCAGTCTGTCCAGTCTGCATTCGGTGCTCTTGAACACCCACTGCACTAAGAGAAAGCTTATCTGCCAAGGCAGTCAGCTCACCTTGTCGCATTGGGGACCCGAGTGTTAGGGTGTTTACTGAGGCTAGTCTTGTGACTTGCCTCAGATTCACCAATGGCTTTGTTGGTCGGGGTGGAACATGAGAGTAGCCTCCAACTCCAGAATCCCTGTCCCCCATCACAATCTGGCCTTCCTGGTGACCCAGGGTTTGGGCCAGAAAGGTCATCAGGAAAGGGACTCAAAGAATTGTTGGCTGCTCTCTCTCCAGTAGGGGGTGAGACAGGCAGCCAGTCAGGAGTTAACTGACGCCTGTGAGGCCGATTGTGTCTGGTAATTCCACTGGCCTCTAGTGGCCGGACCTCCGCATTGCTAATGTAATCCATAGTGGGGGTTGGGGGGTGCTTTTTTGCCGAGTCAGCTCTCGTGGCAAATACCACACCCTGGTTTGCCATTCCACAGGGTGGGTGTCGCAATGGAGTCAGATATGAGGCCCATCACCCATATCTACTCTGGCGCACATGACCCACCATTGGCTGTTGCAGCTCATCTGCTGGGTAATGCCCTGTACCCTTGCTGCCAGGTGCAGGTCGCAGTGAAGTGCTCTCAGAGTGGACATGAGAACACTCTACTCCTGACCAGCCATTGGTAGATCACCATCTGCCTGGTCAGGACATATACCCCTGCAGCCAAGTATATGGGTCATTAATCCAGGACCAAGGGTGTCCTTATCCCAGAACGAAGGGGGTCCTAGTTACAGGACCAGATTTGCCCTAGTAAGAGGGTCTATGCAGCTACAGGTGGCACCTCCTTTATGCTGCATGGAGGTGGCAAGTTTTCTTGATCAATGACCAAGAATACCTGACCTGACCATAATCTATGAATTAACACCTATAATAATGTTTGTTATGTTGGTTAGTTAAGAGGTATTTCATACAAAAGTCTCTAAATACTAAATACCAAAAGTCTATTGTGGGGCGAGTAAAATGATAACTGTTCGCTGATGATGACTTACAGTTGTGTTGCTAGATTTATATAATATGGAATCATGTTGTTTCCTAACCAAAACAATAAACGAGACATGAGGTCAATTTACGCCACTATCTGAGGGATTTAAGGTGTTTGGTTCCAATCAGTTTATAGGCCAAGAAGAACTAGTTCCCCACGTTTCTTACTTTCAGCTGTTGTACTTTATGTTTGCAGCTGGTCGAAGGGATATCCAAATTGATTCATTGCCATCATCCCCGCGGAATCTTGCCAGCCCCAAACCTGCACAGAGTCGCAAAGTGTATCTATCCTGGGAACAACCCCTAGCAACCAATCACGAAATAATCAAATACAGTGTTTACTTCTCTGTTGATGGATCACTAAGGTTGGTTTATTCTATAGTTTTTATTTGTAGGTTCAGTTTTTACTTTATAAGTTTATACTTCACTCTATAACTATAATTGTACATTTCAACACTTAAGCGTTATACGCGAAATATTGAATTTTTTGTGTAATTAATGTGTTCCCCATTAATTTGTATTCCAGAGAACGGATAATGAATACATCCCAGACAAATATATATGTAGACAGTCTTCGACCTGATACCATTTACACATTCAAAGTGACCGCGTTCAACCAATACGGAGAGAGTGAGGCATCTATTCCGTTGACTATTGTTACACCAGAAGAAAGTGAGTAAATGGAATGGAATTACCATTACGGGCCAGTATAATTATATTTTCAAGAATTCCGCATTTTCCAGATTGTGTTAAATTTGGTAAATTTTAATTTTATTTGGTAAATTTTGGTAAATGGTAGGTAGTTCCCCATATTTTTAAATTGTAAAAAAAATTATGACCCTATCTGAAAAAAAATTTATGTGTCGTTAACCGAACAATCAGGAAGTTAACTCGAAAGGCATCTTAAGTTTGCGTTGTATTAATTCCTCGAATAGCCAATGTTACGCTCGTATTTTATCCGTTTAAGGGACCATTCCCAAGCCTGTGATTGGTCTACGTGCCGTTACCAAGTCATCCACTTCTATTGAACTAAGTTGGTTGCCTCCTGATTCGCCATCAACTCCAATAATTGATGTAAGTTAATAATGTAATATTAGTTCTTTATCTCACATTTACGTTAACTTTATTTATCTCATGCTCAGGGTACAGTTACTTTATCTCACATGTATATATTTATTTTATCTCTTAATACTGTTTAACCTTTTACTTTATATGTTAGCACCTTTTACTTTATATGTTAGCACCTTTTACTTTATATGTTAGCACCTTTTACTTTATCTCACTGTGGATACTTTATCTCATGTAATGTATACATTATCCTGTAGATGTTTTCAGTGCGTTATACATTATCCCTGTTTTCGTTTTACTTTTTATCACTGTTCCCGTTTACTTTATCTTAGAATGACAGATGGACTTATTCTACGATGGGGGAAACCCCATCACCATATAATACTATAGTTAAATTGTCTATGCTGTCTTTGTTCAGTTCTAAGTTATGGTGTAAATTTATATTAATAATAATAATAATAATATACATTATGCCTAACAGTAGATGATTCAGTATTGTTGCTTGGTAACGGGTTGTGACAGATTCTAGTTGCTAAGCTACAAGGACTTCTTATCACTTTATCGCTTACTTTATCTCACCTCACAGTGCTGTTTACTTTATATCACTTTACCGTTTACTTTATGTCACTGTACCGTTTACTTTATATCACTGTATCGCTTACTTTATCTCACCTCACAGTGCTGTTTACTTTATATCACTTTACCGTTTACTTTATGTCACTGTACCGTTTACTTTATATCACTGTATCGCTTACTTTATCTCACAGTGCTGTTTACTTTATCTCGTAGCACTGTTTATTTTATATTACAGTAATGTTTACTTTATATCACTGTAAGGCTTACTTTATCTCAAAGTGCTAATTTCTTTATATCACTGTAAGGCTTACGTTAATCTCACAGTGCTGTTTACTTTATATCACTGTAACGCTCAGTTTATCTCACAGTGCTGTTTACTTTATATCACTGTAACGCTCAGTTTATCTCACAGTGCTGTTTACTTTATATCAATGTAACGCTCAGTTTATCTCACAGTGCTGTTTACTTTATATCACTGTAACGCTCAGTTTATCTCACAGTGCTGTTTACTTTATATCACTGTAACGCTCAGTTTATCTCACAGTGCTGTTTACTTTATATCACTGTAACGCTCAGTTTATCTCACAGTGCTGTTTACTTTACCTCACAGTGCTGATTACTTTATATCACTGTAACGCTCAGTTTATCTCACAGTGCTGTTTACTTTATCTCACAGTGCGGTTTACTTTATCTCACAGTGCTGTTTACTTTAAATCACTGTAACGCTGAGTTTATCTCACAGTGCTGTTTACTTTATATCACTGTAACGCTCAGTTTATCTCACAGTGCTGTTTACTTTATATCACTGTAACGCTCAGCTTATCTCACAGTGCTGTTTACTTTATATCACTGTAACGCTCAGTTTATCTCACAGTGCTGTTTACTTTATCTCACAGTGCTGTTTACTTTATCTCACAGTGCTGTTTACTTTATATCAATGTACCGTTTACTTTATCTCACAGTGCTGTTTACTTTATCTCACAGTGCTGTTTACTTTATCTCACAGTGCTGTTTACTTCATATCACTGTAACGCTTAGTTTATCTCACAGTGCTGTTTACTTTATCTCACAGTGCTGTTTACTTTATATCACTGTAACGCTTAGTTTATCTCACAGTGCTGTTTACTTTATATCAATGTACCGTTTACTTTATCTCACAGTGCTGTTTACTTTATATCAATGTACCGTTTACTTTATCTCACAGTGCTGTTTACTTTATCTCACAGTTCTGTTTACTTTATCTCACAGTGCTGTTTACTTTATCTCACTGTAACGTTTACTTTATCTCACAGTACACGGTTTCATATAAACGACCGGGGGACGACTCTGAGATGGACATGGTTGTTACCCACCCGTCTGTTGTCATAGACCAAGGTCTCACGCCGTTTACAGAGTATTCCTTCCGAGTTATCGCTAAAAACAAATACGGTTCTGCAGCCATGACAGCGGCTAATGAAGTAACAGCGAGAACGGACCCAGCTGGTTAGTACAGCCATAACAGCGGTTAAGGAAGTAACAGCGAGAACGGACCCAGCTGGTTAGTACAGCCATAACAGCGGTTAAGGAAGTAACAGCGAGAACGGACCCAGCTGGTTAGTACAGCCATAACAGCGGCTAATGAAGTAACAGCGAGAACGGACCCAGCTGGTTAGTACAGCCATAACAGGGGCTAATGAAGTAACAGCGAGAACGGACCCAGCTGGTTAGTACAGCCATAACAGCGGCTAATGAAGTAACAGCGAGAACGGACCCAGCTGGTTAGTACAGCCATAACAGCGGCTAATGAAGTAACAGCGAGAACGGACCCAGCTGGTTAGTACAGCCATAACAGCGAGAACGGACCCAGCTGGTTAGTACAGCCATAACAGCGGCTAATGAAGTAACAGCGAGAACGGACCCTGCTGGTTAGTACAGCCATAACAGCGGCTAATGAAGTAACAGCGAGAACGGACCCAGCTGGTTAGTACAGCCATAACAGCGGCTAATGAAGTAACAGCGAGAACGGACCCAGCTGGTTAGTACAGCCATAACAGCGGCTAATGAAGTAACAGCGAGAACGGACCCAGCTGGTTAGTACAGCCATAACAGCGGCTAATGAAGTAACAGCGAAAACGGGCCCAGCTGGTTAGTACAGCCATAACAGCGGCTAATGAAGTAACAGCGAGAACGGACCCAGCTGGTTAGTACAGCCATAACAGCGGCTAATGAAGTAACAGCGAGAACGGACCCAGCTGGTTAGTACAGCCATAACAGCGGCTAATGAAGTAACAGCGAGAACGGACCCAGCTGGTTAGTACAGCCATAACAGCGGCTAATGAAGTAACAGCGAGAACGGACCCAGCTGGTTAGTACAGCCATAACAGCGGCTAATGAAGAAACAGCGAGAACGGACCCAGCTGGTTAGTACAGCCATAACAGCGGCTAATGAAGAAACAGCGAGAACGGACCCAGCTGGTTAGTACAGCCATAACAGCGGCTAATGAAGTAACAGCGAGAACGGACCCAGCTGGTTAGTACAGCCATAACAGCGGCTAATGAAGTAACAGCGAGAACGGACCCAGCTGGTTAGTACAGCCATAACAGCGGCTAATGAAGTAACAGCGAGAACGGACCCAGCTGGTTAGTACAGCCATAACAGCGGCTAATGAAGTAACAGCGAGAACGGACCCAGCTGGTTAGTACAGCCATAACAGCGGCTAATGAAGTAACAGCGAGAACGGACCCAGCTGGTTAGTATAAACAGTTAATGCGGCATTGCGAAACAATTAAACGGACGTGTGTGGGACGCTTCGCGCAGTACGACAATAACAAAGCAGCAGGATAATTTTCTACTAAACTGTTTCGTGTTCCTGTCGCAAACTAATCGTAATATAGTAGACACATACACACTACACAGACAGACATAAACTCACAAGCGAGGACCCCATCCTCTAATAGGTAATAGTCGCTCCACATTATTTTTTTTTTTAATGTTGATTATTTGTGTAACTCGTCATCTTTCTTCCAGTTCCAGTCGGCGCACCGAGGGACGTGACTCTGGAAGTTTTATCGTCGACTCAAATAAAAGTTAAATGGCGGACGCCGCCCGAGAATGAAAATAATGGACCGATTACACATTACAAGATTAAGTACAAAGTGGTTGGTGGTAAGTAATACTTAGACATATCATAATAATTAATGTCTCTATTGATATTATTTCTATATATCATGTGATAGACATTGGTACAATGATAAAAGCTTTACTGTCAATGATAACGTGGCATTGCAAGTTTCATTTTTTAGGTGTTTGTTTATATTTCGGTAAAATATCCTTGTTAAGACCAGTAGACCAGTTCATATAAATGTAAAATGCATAAAAAAGTTGCTTTTCTGCAATGATAAAACACATAAAACATTGGCTGCGCAATAGTAAAAGGTCTCGAAAGGATCTTTTTTATAGCGAGCTTTGGTTTTATATTATTTAATTAATTAATATTATATAATGTAATTAATCGTGGTTTTGTTTCAGCTCCCAAGGATACCAATAAGGTGGTATCAACGGCCTCCAAAGTGCGCGAATACACTTTAACTAATCTCGATAAAGGGGAGACTTACGGGGTCAGAGTGATAGCCGTAAACAGCGTTGGTCAAGGGCCAGCCAGTAAAAACGAGCAAGCCAAGACATTCCACACGGACCTTAAAGGTTCGTTATGGTCTATCATTGAATGCCCTTCCGTTCACAGCACAATGTTGTACGGGACAAGGGCTAAACTAATATTTAGTGAGTTAGAAGTAACTAGTTACATCGGAGTGATTTGATTAAAGAAGAGTCTTTGCCGACTGACTTAAATATATTTAGTAAACCTGATTTTCTTATGGCTATAATTTTTATGTTGTTTACCATTGATTGTCATCTGGATTTTATTAACAAATTTAATTGTCATAGACCTAGCCTACAAAATTTCGTTCGCATTAGGAGAATTAGGAGAAAATTATTTATTAGGACATTACGATTTTATTTTTCAAAATTTTTTATTTTAATCTACGAATGTTATTGATTCTCTTCCCTCACATAGAAGTGGACGCGCCGGGTAAACCCGATAAATTCGATCGCATCGAACTTTGGTCCAACGCGATCCGACTCCGGTGGACTCCGCCGCCGAATGCGGCCCACACCGTGATCCGGTACTACACGATCAACTGGGGGGCCCCCACCCCGGACCACCGCAGCGTGCGGATCGAGCACCTCGACAGTCTGGAGTACACGATCACCGGCCTGGAGCCCCTCACCCTCTACACGGTCGCCGTGACCGCCGTTAATAAGGCGGGCCCGGGAGAGAGTCGATTGTTTCAGTTTCGCACGCTCAGTAAGGAAGACGACCCGGGTCAAGAAGAACTCTCGATACCGCACGGAGTCAACGTGGAAGTTCACTCGTCGAGCATCGTTAAGGTCAGCTGGGTGGACCGCGACGCTTCCACTAAGGGCCGGCGTAGAGATCGCGGCCGCTATTACACCGTTAAGTACGAGACCAACTACCCCGCGGATACGTTGCCTAGTTACCTGAACTGCAGCGAGACGAGTTGCCTTGTCGACGGGTTGAGACCCGCCACTTGGTACTCCTTCCAGGTCAGTGCACCTCTAATCTGTTAGAGATGGCTTTGTTATTCTACTATTCTCTACTAAATTATTCTTTTAGGTAAAATTATTTGTGCTTAATTTCACTCCCACACAATATAAAACGACAGTATTTTTTTTAATTTAATTTATAACTCTCGTTTGTAACTCTATTTTCCTGGTATGACACAGAATTTGCTTTTGCTTAATGGATTCTTTGGGCCCAAAGGACTCGTATAATATTCAATATAAAAATGCAATAAAGCTAAAAAAATTCAATAAAACTACACCCAACATGATTAGACTAAAATATTAAAATGAAGTCATGAGAGCGATTCGGGGTATTGTAATTTCCAATGTAATTAATAATGTAAAATATGTTCTAACAGGTGAAGGTAACAGAGTCGGAACGCTCTAGTCTGTACAGCATGGTGGCTGAAGGCCAGACGCTGGAGGCGCCGCCCAGTAACAGCCCAGCGGGGCGTCCGCGCGCCCTAACGCCCATCGAATCGCCGGACGACCCGCGAACCGTCATCCTCAACTGGATGTCCCCGCTAGAACCCAACGGCGTTATCACCGGCTACATCGTTCTCTACACAGCGGATGTGCTACTGGAACCCCATCAGTGGATCATTGAACCCGTTCTCGGTCCCGTCATGTCCGAGGAGATCTCCAGCCTCTCCTTGGGAACTACTTATTATTTTAAGATTCAGGTAACAATCCTTGCGAATCGTAGGTCCCGAGAAGTTTAATTTATTTTTTTACACGTTTATATTTCCTCACCTATAATCTCTATACTCAACATAATAAAGTGATTAATAATCTTACCCTCAGTAATTTCCTCTTCTTCCCCGTCGTAGGCCAACAACGCCAAGGGGGAGGGCCCATTCTCTGATGTTGTTAATTACACGACCCCTAAAGCTGCCAGTGGCTCCTCCAATGTCGCTTTGGGCGCTGACCTCGATTCAACCGACGGTAAGTCACTTTATCAACCTACGTCGTTATAATTGGTAGATGAACTGTTAGTAGTTGATATTCAAAGTGTATTTTTTAATTATTTATTTATTTAAAATTAAAGTGCACTTTTTGTCTATTTGACACTGTTTAATTATTTTTATCACCTGTTTCCCCGCGAAAGAAAACAACATGAAAAACTCGTTCCAACAAGTTTGCGAACAAAATATTGATATTTTACATTATTGTTTAATTTCATTTCTTTTAATAACTATTTAATATTGCTGATTATTATGTTTGTCTCATTCAGGGGGAGATGGACTCAACAAAAACACTCTAATTATAATAGTAACCTGTGTCAGCGGATTGTTATTGATAACCACCGCCTTAGTAATTGCGTTGCTATGCCACCGATCCAAATGCAATCACCGCCGGTAAGTTTTTTGTTGTGTCTATGTAGCGGTTGGTGTGACCACAGGTCAGCTCAGCAGTCAGTCAATAGTGCTGCAGTGCTGCACATAATAAACACAATATTTATACTGTATAAACTGAAAGTAATTCCCCAGTATAAACTGAAAGTAATTCCCCAGTATAAACTGAAAGTAATTCCCCATCACCACTACAGTACCAATGGGGGGAATTACTGATTAATGAAATTATTGATTTATCATAAATGTTATTTTTATTTTTATTTATATTGTATTTTAGATCTCAAAATGAGAACGCTAAACGTCCGCAAGGGGTCCTCTCCAAGTCTCCCCACTCGGGGACCAACCCGCCAGACCTGTGGCTGCACTCGCACCACGTGGCCCACAATCACAGCCAATACGAATTGAAGGTCAGGGACCAACTCCACAGTCAGGCCGTAGCCAATGCCAACCACGTGGATCCGTTAATGACTGACACCCCCATACCGCAAGGGGGCGTGGGTGACATCCGGGGCCCGATGGGGTCATCTTGCGTCTACCCCCGGAATCAGAGCGCTCCCGGTTAGTGGCTAAGAATACAATCCAGAATTTATTTCTATTTTTTAGTTTTACATAATTACTCAAGTTTGGGGCGAGCCACTCGGTTTGTCAGCACCACCATATAATGTCGCATTTACTGTTTTCCTCCTAAAGATGGTTCCGAAGATGCCGAGATTCATTCTGAGAACTCTAGCGGCCAATCACGGACGAGGAACATTCGAACTAAACCCGGATTGGCTCTGCCAACTCACGCAGTCCCTCCGTTGCCCAGGCAACAACAATCAACCAACCAGCATCCGGGAATGTTCGCCAAAAGCAATGAAACTATACCGCATATGCACCTGAATCCCAATCCATGTAAGTCGCTCAATAACCATTATTGATATTTCCATTAATTATTGAAGGAATATTTAAGTAATGAAATTATTGGTTTATGTTCTGCATAACCTATATATTTATTTACCTTTGTTTTTGTCTCAGTATCCCTTAGCGACGGCGGCTCAGAGACCTGCGTGTCGACCCCTGAGGACAGAGCCGCCGGCTCGAGGCAACACAAAAACCCGCTGAAGTCGTTCTCGCAACCGCCACCCCCTGTCTACGGGACGATAACGGCGTACAAAGCGAACCGCGGCGGCGGCGGCAAGGGATGCGGCCCCTCCACCGGCTCCCTCCTACGGACTAAAGGTACGCCCCTAGCGGTGCTGACCCCGCAACTACCAGACCGGAGTCATAGTATCGAGGAACTTAACTCGGAGATGCAGAATCTCGAGGGACTAATGAAGGATCTTAATGCCATAACTAATGCCGAGTTCGAGTGCTGATGGATCAATTTAATGGACAATTGTGACAATTCTATCGAACGCACATCGCTCATCTTAGATTCTTTGAGTTTGATGGTGCGCCATCTACCGGAATGATGGTGTATTCCGAGCCAAGGTGTGTTCTAGAACACGGCGTATAATGCTGGTTTACTAGTTTAGTCATGTGGGTGTCACGATAGTATTTCTCTAAAGGGAAGAAATATTGTATCGCCATTCGTTAGATCTATTTGAATAATCGAGAAATATAAAGGAGTTAGTCCCAGAGCGTCAGATATATATCGTTACGTATTGGAACTGTAAAGGTCCAAGTCTGTAAAACTCTCTGTTGGTTATTACATTTTGGTGCTTTTTGATGTTGAACAAACAAAAACCATGAAGTTGTTGATAATGTGTTGTTTTATATCCTATAGAATATTTAATAATTCTTGGATTTTATTTAATTGTTTCTACTAAAATCTACTTTATATGTAATAACTATTTACATCATTGTGTGCAAAGTAGCACTTTGCAGCGTTATGACCAGAGTTTATATTTGTACCGAACGAGCGCAGCGAGGGGGGTTTATATAAATAAACAAGGGTCTTTAACGCTGAAAAGTGACCTTTGCCACAATGATGTATGTAATTTTGTTACATTATGTCAACTTATAAGCGTTTGTTATGTAAGGAAAGGATTTTATGGATACTCATTCATACATTTTAATCATGTACTACCGGTATATCGAATATATACCGGTATATATCATGTACTATATCGAATATAAGTGAAATTTATTAACATGTACACAGTATTAATTATACATTTAAATCTAATTAAAGTTTATTGGAAGTTAACTCCTGCATGCAGAGTGTCCTGCATGTCATTAATCCATCATGCTATTGTCGACTGAAGCAAACTTAGTCACCGACTGTGTCCGTTCAGTTTTACTGAACACTGTCGCCATTTTCTTTGGTCATTTTAGTATCTTCTATTGGACGTTTCGCCATAAAGAATTACAGTACACGTTAAACAAGTAGCTCTACTACAGTAGTAGCTAGTCCCGTCACTGCAAACTGTATAATAAAGCAGCACTCATTAACATAAATGGAAACAATAACATTCTGGAATACGGTTATTGAAGTTGTTTCCATGTCATTGATTACTTTGCAGCGTTCCGCCCTATAGGCCGCAACGCTGCAAAGTATTACTTTGCAGCGTTACGAGTAATTCACCAGAACGCTGTTAAGTTGACACAATGTAACAAAATTCATTATATATTATATTTAATAATTCACGATGATTATTTGAAGTTGTAGAAGCCAAACCTTGTTGATTTCATTAAATAAGTACTTAAGTTTTAAGTATTATATATGTTTTTGTTAACCATAAAACTTAAAAGCCATAGTATCAATGGTCGATATAGCCAATAACACGCGCAATTAATTTATACCTATTATGATTTTTTTTTAATTTTTTACTAATTGATTTTGTTTTTAATTCTCTATAAGTTGTTTTCATTTGATTAGTAAGCTAAGGTATTCCTAACCCAGTAAACAAACTTTACTTAACATTTGTGCATTTGGTTATCAAAGACCTCATTGAATGTAAATCTAACCCTTTGCCTTTTTATGTTCGGTTTTAAGTATTATTTGGCTTGAATATTATTCATTTTGTGTTTATTATGTCCAACATTTTGTATTCTCGAACACTAACAAATATATTTAAATAGTTTTCAAACTCAGGAACTCCCATTATTTTTACAACTGATGCACCACTGCGCTTGTGACCTGGGATTTCATTTAAAACTAATTCAGTCAACACTCACTGACTTGGACTGACTCGCCTTACTGGGAGTTTCTTGCAATCTCATTAAGATTTGTAGAAAAATTTTTTTATTATTTCTACTGAATGAAATTATAAATTAAATAGGAAACATCTGTTAAAATAGGTTCTCGAGGTACTGCCAGCTTGAAGGGCGTAAATATATCAGGAAGCGATCGGCAACCCGGCGTAAAACAGGCGGGGTAGGGAGGGGTGGGGTTGAATGGGTCGTGGGGCTAAATGGGTCTATTCGATATTTTCTGTCATATTTCGAAAAATACTTACGATGACCAAAATAATTTAATTGTTTCTTGTAGTCTAATAAATTTCCGTTTTATTGACCTATAAGAGGACACTGACGGAATTAACTTCAAGCCTAATGGTGTGGGACTGGATGTTAGTCGAGGTGGCCGGAAGTCGTGGAGGGTCAAAGAATCATGTTTCTAAGGTTATTGAGGTAAATAATAATAACATGGAGATTACTGTACATTATGCATCGCGTGTAAAAGCTTGCAACAAGATTGAAGTTAGTGTTACGGTTGTACTAACGGATCCACCGGAGTATGGTTGTCATTCATTCTCGGAGATTAGGAGAAAGTTAAACATACCAGTTGCGGCAGTACTAAACGTGGGGTCAGAGTAAAACGCGGATCCGGATCAGGATCCGGATTCTATGATTTAACATTGTCCCTATGGAAGTCGACTGAATTTACATTTTTAGGGTGTAATCTGCGGATCCGTGCACTGCTAAATTTACCGAATCCGTAACCGAGTGTAAAATGCGGATTGGCCTTTTTTTCAGATCCGGAACGGAGTGTAAAGCGCGGATTCATGTTTTAGGCTAAATCCTGAACGGAGTGTAAAACGCGGATTCATATTTCTACTGAATCCGGTAAGGGGTGTAAAACGCGGATTCTAGTTAATTACCAAGTTTTATTGGATCCGGTAAGGGGTGTAAAACGCGGATTCTAGTTAATTACAAAGTTTTATTGGATCCGCGAAGGGGTGTAAAACGCGGATTTACGTTAATTACCAAGTTTTATTGGATCCGGAATGGAGTGTAAAACACGGATTTTCGTTAATTATCAAGTTTTGTTGGATCCGGAATGGAGTGTAAAACACGGATTTACGTTAATTACCAAGTTTTGTTGGATCCGGAATGGAGTGTAAAACACGGATTTACGTTAATTACCAAGTTTTGTTGGATCCGGAATGGAGTGTAAAACACGGATTTACGTTAATTACCAAGTTTTATTGGATCCGGAATGGAGTGTAAAACACGGATTTACGTTAATTACCAAGTTTTGTTGGATCCGGAATGGAGTGTAAAACACGGATTTACGTCAATTACCAAGTTTTATTTGATCCGGAATGGAGTGTAAAACACGGATTTACGTTAATTACCAAGTTTTATTGGATCCGGAATGGAGTGTAAAACACGGATTTACGTTAATTACCAAGTTTTGTTGGATCCGGAATATGGAGTGTAAAACACGGATTTACGTTAATTACCAAGTTTTATTGGATCCGGAATGGAGTGTAAAACACGGATTTACGTTAATTACCAAGTTTTGTTGGATCCGGAATGGAGTGTAAAACACGGATTTACGTTAATTACCAAGTTTTAATGGATCCGGGATGGAGTGTAAAACACGGATTTACGTTAATTACCAAGTTTTATTGGATCCGGGAAGGGGTGTAAAACGCGGATTCTAGTTAATTACAAAGTTTTATTGGATCCGAGAAGGGGTGTAAAACGCGGATTTACGTTAATTACCAAGTTTTATTGGATCCGGGAAGGGGTGTAAAACGCGGATTTACGTTAATTACCAAGTTTATTGGATCCGGGAAGGGGTGTAAAACACGGATTTACGTTAATTACCAAGTTTTATTGGATCCGGAACGGAGTGTAAAACACGGATTTACGTTAATTACCAAGTTTTATTGGATCCGGAATGGAGTGTAAAACACGGATTTACGTTAATTACCAAGTTTTATTGGATCCGGAATATGGAGTGTAAAACACGGATTTACGTCAATTACCAAGTTTTATTTGATCCGGAATGGAGTGTAAAACACGGATTTACGTTAATTACCAAGTTTTATTGGATCCGGAATGGAGTGTAAAACACGGATTTACGTTAATTACCAAGTTTTGTTGGATCCGGAATGGAGTGTAAAACACGGATTTACGTTAATTACCAAGTTTTAATGGATCCGGGATGGAGTGTAAAACACGGATTTACGTTAATTACCAAGTTTTATTGGATCCGGGAAGGGGTGTAAAACGCGGATTCAAGTGAAATTAGTAAGTTTTAATGAACAATTTGTAAAACGCATATGCAATAAAGACCCAGACCCTCATCTAGTTACAATTATTAATTTGTACAATGTTTATTGTTCTTTAGTAACTTTTCTTGGCTTGCGGACTTTCCTGGTTTTTTTCTTCTCCGGACTCGGGGAGCACGATGTTTGCGTAGTGAGTCAAGCGGCTCAACAATGGCTGTATCATTGGTTGGACTCGGAATAACGAATCCTGTAAATGGAACCTTTACAAAGTCATCACTGTCATCCATGTTTAATAAGAAATTAAATAAGAAATTATACTGAACAGTTCAGCCTCCATTAATTAGGAAGGCAGCACGCTTGCAAGGCCTTAAATAGAGTACGCTATGATGCAGTACAAACTACCGCCAGCTAGGCAGAACAGTGATTCTTGTTTGTAAGGGAGGTTGGGATGGATAAGCCAATCAGGGAACAGAACAGGACATAAAAGGTAATACTAATATATAAGGTTGTGCTGTCTCTAGTATAAGGGGTACGGAAGCCCATAGCTACGGTGGCCCATAACTGTCACATGATATAAAAAGGAACGGCAGAAATTAAAAAGCCAAGGCAGAAATTAAAGAAGCTACGGCAGAAATTAAAAAGCTACGGCAGAAATTAAAAAGCCACGGCAGAAATTAAAGAAGCTACGGCAGAAATTAAAAAGCCACGGCAGAAATTAAAAAGCCACGGCAGAAATTAAAAAGCCACGGCAGAAATTAAAGAAGCTACGGCAGAAATTAAAGAAGCTACAGCAGAAATTAAAAAGCCACGGCAGAAATTAAAAAGCCACGGCAGAAATTAAAAAGCTACGGCAGAAATTAATAAGGCTATGATAGAAATTAAAAAGCAACTGCTATTGCTAGATTATATGAGTATGAGTGCCGACTGCAAGCTATTGCTATCGGCCTGGTCTGCTGGTACCTTGCAGCTTGCATGCTCTCAGTCTGTTAGTCGGACTCTTGCAGTTTGTACAGTTCAGCAGTTGTGAGTAGGTAGTTTGAACTTGAAGTCCCACTGTCTGACTGTTTATGTAAATATATCTAACTACACCTCTCCGCCCTAAGTCGCTTGTGTTTGAGTGGGAAATTTGAATTTCCTATTGGGAATCCACTAACTGAGCTGTCCTGCAGAGAACTCTAGCTGTCTAGTCTACTAGGTAGGCCTACTGACTGTCAGTGGTCAGGCAGTCAGCTTACTTTGCCGGTACTGCAGTACTGTATAAAACAACTGTAGTTAGCAGCATTCCATATCCCGTTACCTGGTTACATGGTTTTTACTCTGTTTTATATAGCAGTATACTGGTATAGGGCCTAACATTTATCAGGTAGGCTAGGCCTACGTTTGCACATTACATACTAAAACATTAAAAAGCAGAAACACCTGGAAAAGCTAGGAATAGGCCTACCTAGTTTTAAGGATTTTAAATTGCAGAATTGATAACAATTCCGCCAGTAATGTCTGAATGTAGTGGAACACACTGAGTTGTACTGGTACTGGTACCGGTACTACATACTAGACTACCGTAGACTATGAACGATTCCGATTAAACTCTGAAATACAGAAATATAGCGAGCCATTGTTTTCTGCCACATTTTCTGCCACTTTTGAGGCAGAGAAAAATAGCCAGCCATTGTTTTCTGCTCATTCAGTCATTCTTGATAAATCTAGATGTTTCTACATGATTCCCCAGGATTCCGGCCTTAAAATTACTGGTAGGTGTTTTCAGGCCCTATTGCAGTATTGAAAAGTTTTACATGTACCGGTACGCCGAACACGTTCAGCGCAGCATTTCAACTTGCCTCGGGGGCAGGCTGGCTGGCACAGAAATGTGCTACGCAGAGTAAGACTGCTGGACTGTATGTAAGGTACCCGTACTGAAAGGGCTGAGCGCAGAGATGTCAATGAATGTGTTGTGCCAGCGCCAGGGCAGACAGCGATTTTTGAATTGCTGGCGGGGCTTTGCACCAAGCTGGCGCAGGATTATTTGTGCTTTGGCTGTCCAGGTGTTTCCGCTTTTTAGTACGCATCCATTTACCGGTAGCTGTTAATTCAACTTTTGCTTATTACTATATGTTATTAAACAATATGTTTTGTCCCCATTGTTCATTCGATATAGGCAAATATGCTGGCCAATTTTGCACTCATTGTGGTAATAAGATTACAGAAATTGCAGTTCATAAAACATTGGAAAGGCCTAGCTCCCCAAATAAAGGAATAATTAGTGTATCTGCAGCAAGGACGTCAACTTCGATGAGTTTGCCTGACACAGACACACTCGGCGCCAGCAAAAGATTGCCCTCGTTTTTTGATTATCGTCTGAGCAAATCAAAGGAGTGGAGGTCGAAGACGGCATTGGCTGCGAGTAAGGAAAGTGACGATCTAGATGTGATTATTACTTTGGGATTAATGAACTGGTTGCCTTCAGAGGCAAAGATGAAACCAAAACGTGGAAAACGAATTGCACTTCGACTCAACACAAAAGATTCATACGACGAAATATTAATTAAGGCGAAAGAAAAATGGCATTCGTATTATCCTGATATATTTATCGAAGAAGATGAATACTGTCTAGTGTATGACAATGGTTTAAAAGCTCAGTTTCTCCCGGGATCTATGAACCCATTCAACATTAAAGACTATAAGAAAGACTGCGGAAAAGACTACAAAAGGATAGTGTTGTTTTTGTGTTTGTGCAGCGATGAGGATGATGCAGCGGCATATGGTAAAGATGAGATTCCATTAAAACGCCTTAAACAGTCAACTGCAGACACCCTTCCTGTCATTACAACTGACAAAGAAGTCGGCACTACATTTGAAGTTTCGAAAGATATTATTGACCTCACAGACACTCAAATTGAAGAAGATTTATGTGCTAGTTCTGTTTTGAATGAATTTAATGTTGACAATTTTTTTAACACTGGCTCAGATGCTCTATTAATTACAACTCAAGGTAATGGCACAATCACAGACGTTGAACACATTAATTTTCCAGGAGTCCATACCGGTAGCCATGGTGAGCCTCATTTTTCAACTACATCGGAACTTATAGACTTCCTGTCAGACAAAGTCGATAGATCATCACAATTCTTTTTACCTGTGCGACGTGGAGCTCCGTTGGGAAGAATTCTTAAATTATGGACACGTGAGAGCAAGAAAAGTTCACCGCAATATCGTCTCGTAATTAAATTTATTGACGAGGATGGAATAGATACAGGTGCTATGGCGAGAGAATTTCTAACCAATACTGTTGAAGAAATTGGTAACACAATGTTCCCGAATGGATCCCCTCTGGATTCAATGTTAAATGTACAGAACGGTTATTTCCGTGCCTGCGGACAAATTGTTGCAACCAGTTTAGCACAAGGTGGTCCACCCCCGCAGTTTCTAGATAATTACGTGTACAATATGTTGTATGCAGATTCTCTTGACTTAATAAATGATGACTTTTCAACAATCCTCACAGATAGTGATCGCGAGATGCTTCATAGTGTTGGTACTGATCCTGCCGCCAATGTCGAACTTATTATAGAACAGGGATATACTGGTATTATTAACAATGATCGAATAACTGATATAACTCGTACATTGGCAATAAATTTATTAAATAGGAGAAAGCTATATCTTAATGAATTCGCAATTGGTCTTAATTGCTATGACTTCAAAACCGTCATAGAAAGTCATCGGGAGATTTGTAAACCTATATTTGTTTTAAGCTCGAATTTGGAGAATATGATAACTGCAAATTACATTGTGTCACTCCTCAAACCTATGTTCTCTGAAGAGGGTAGTTCAAGAAGAAACCTCGAAGAAACTGTTGTTGATAATTTCCAGGATTTTATCATGAAAATAGAAGATGAGGGTTCGATAATTCGCAATTATGAAGAAGCGATTGCTTATGAGATTTCTGAGAATACCGACGATGACCTTCCTAAAAATAAAGGTTGCTGAAGTTTCCAAAGTAGATATGAGTCCCGCTGGAATATTAAAATGGTTGACTGGACAAAAGCACAAACCAATGAATAATGAAAGGTTTATAATCACCGTCTTATTTGATCATGATTGTTTTACTAGGAACCCCACTCACAGTATTTGTTACCCCGTAGTTGGCGCCTGTGGCCGACAAATTACCATACCCGTGAACCATATGGTCGACAATAATGAGTTTATGCACAACATGCTTATGTCGTTCTGTTACGGTCAATCGTTCACACGCCCTTAATATCCATTATAGCATCAGTCCTATTAATTGATTCAATAGTAATGTTTAAAAGTGTTATTCAGTCTTTAGCTGTGTTATGGGGGCATTCATAAAGTATGTCACGCAAATTTCTCGATTTTTATCCTCTGTCACAAAGTGTCACGCAAGCTCGACCCCCCCCCCCCCCCCCCCCCCGAGGCGTGACATACTTTATGAACGCCCCCTATATCAGTTTTAGCTGTGTTATATCAGTTTTAGCTGTGTTATATCAGTTTTAGCTATGTTGTATCAGTTTTAGCTGTGTTATATCAGTTTTAGCTGTGTTATATCAGATTTTTAGCTGTGTTGTATCAGTTTTAGCTGTGTTATATCAGTTTTAGCTATGTTGTATCAGTTTTAGCTGTGTTGTATCAGTTTTAGCTGTGTTATATCAGTTTTAGCTGTGTTATATCAGTTTTAACTGTGTTGTATCAGTTTTAGCTATGTTGTATCAGTTTTGGCTTTTTCAGTTGTGTTATATTACTATCAGTTTTTAGTTTTGATATTTTTGAATTCATTTATTATTAAAAAGGCAATAATTCTGTAATGTAAATAATTTTAAAAGCCGTTTGCATAGCTGTGGC
The DNA here is from genome assembly GCA_032718475.1 of Nemertoderma westbladi. NCBI lineage: Eukaryota > Metazoa > Xenacoelomorpha > Nemertodermatida > Nemertodermatidae > Nemertoderma > Nemertoderma westbladi. The sequence continues at coordinate 6,127 of JAUCBJ010001464.1, read as the reverse complement.
GAATCCAGGGGAATATTTGGGTATAATATTCGTAGCAGGGAATTGTTCAAATCCGATTCGAGACGATTTAAATCCTACGGGTGGGGGGTCATTATTCCGAAAAAAAAGACGAATATTCAATTACTACTGCAGATTTGTATGAGGATTTCTAAACTTCAAACCGTTTGTTAATAGCTAATGTAGTTCAAAAGTTATGAGTGGTTACCCTTACTCTTTGTAAGTGTCTGTGAAAAGTGTCTGTCTGGGATTGTGTTTCTGACGGTTTGTCCGTCACAATATATTTATTTTATAAATTATAAATTTATTTATAAATTATTATGTTTTTATGTATGTCTGTCTGTCCGTCCGGCAATCTGTCTGTCAAAATATAACGACATACCATCAATCTAAAAAATTTGGTTGTAGTTTTCCTGGCCGGTGATTTCAATTCCGATGTCAGTTTTCATATTTAGAGAAGTCTATTATGTCTGTCTGTCTAGGTGTGTCCGTCTGTAAAATACAATCCAGTCTCCTAATAAGGGGATGTAAATTTTTAGTTAATTAGTGACCCCCCCCCCCCCCCCCCCTTAACGAGTAAAACTCCCTCATTTAAATAATCGTATTTATAGAGGGGGTGGTATTCATTATGGCAACCCAAGTGACAGCCCCCCCCCCCCCCCCCCATCTAAAATCCTGGTAAATAAAATAGAGGTAAGAGGATGTTTCGTAAAAATCATTTACCTAAAATATAAAACACCCGCACACATCCTTTATTAAAAAACAATCCGCGCAGGGATGGGAAGTAAAATATATTCGAAAATACTACACAAAGTTCAGTTACCAAAAAACAGTACAGTATATTTTATTTACATTACGAGACAAGATGATCGAAATTCCCCCCCCCCCCCCCCCCTCCCCATCTGTACATTATAGACCATAATTGGCGCAGTTTAGAAGTTTGTGGTACAGTTCTATTGCTACAGGTATATCCAGGTCATCACCCACTAGCCAATTTGATTGATTGCAAATATGTTTGAAATACTCCACGTATGTACAATATCTTTGCTCTTTAAGAACATTGTTCGCAATAAAGACATCATCTCTCGGAAGAATATGTTCAGAAAAGTTTTCTTCACATAAGTAGTATATACTGTCAGGTCTGCCATGAACTGCGGAATATTGGGATTTCCTTATATAGTGCGTATTCCAATGCAACCTCACTTTGTCCAAATCACTCTGAATGATAGGAGAAAAAACGAACCACAAGCATTCCATTGCAAGTTCAGATGATGTGTCAATAATTGTTCGTGCTTCAAGATCTGTAAAAAAATACCTCCACCAAATTGATCTGTTCTTAGATAGTTGGGCCCACCAGGCCTCGATACGTTGATTCCTAGGAGAACTCACATATTTATGGGAATCCATGTCTTGTTTAAGAAATGTTTGCAGCGATGCTGCGATCCCATTTTCAGTCCCCAGGTCTGTTATCAATTTGCAGGGATAACCATATGAGCGCACGCAGTCCATATACAAATGACCAATCGCATCGGGAGAGTTATTTGACTTCAAGACGCTCAACCACAACACCTTACGACTAAACCCGTCGATTGCCCCGTGGATGGGAAAACCCCATGGCTTGAGTTTATCATAGCCATCCATGTGCCAACTATGGTTCGGTCCAGGTGTGTAGTAGTGACGTCGCTTTAACTTATGACGCTTTCGTAAATTAGTACCTTCGGGATCTAAAGTTCTGAGCAGTTCTTCTACAAGAGAGCGCGGGATGCTAATGCCCTCCAATTGTAGGGTATGCCACACAGTTCGATATCCCCCTGCAGAATCAGGTCCATTAAGAAGTTCCATTATCCTTTCCGAAACACCGTCTTTCAAATATTGCGTTACGGGATTTCTTCTCGACAATCCATAATCTGCAAGTTTTCGTAAAAGCGTGCTGTAGCTTATTTCAATTCCTGATAAACTCAAAAAATTGATGATATCGTTGTACGAAAACCCAGCATTAAAATAGAATGATATCAGTTCACAACATCCAGGCATATTGTACTGCAATGGGCAGTGTCTGCCAATAATACTGTATGTTGTACTGTCTGCGTAAGACTTAACATTATTGTTATACTGAATGTACTGTAGTACTAGTACTAGTTGTAGTAGGCCTACGTTACAATACCCACGGAAATGATATGATTATGTATAGTAATAATCATGGCTTTTTAATTTCTGCCGTAGCTTCTTTAATTTCTGCCGTGGCTTTTTAATTTCTGCCGTGGCTTTTTAATTTCTGCCGTAGCTTCTTTAATTTCTGCCGTGGCTTTTTAATTTCTGCCGTGGCTTTTTAATTTCTGCCGTAGCTTCTTTAATTTCTGCCGTGGCTTTTTAATTTCTGCCGTGGCTTTTTAATTTCTGCCGTAGCTTCTTTAATTTCTGCCGTGGCTTTTTAATTTCTGCCGTGGCTTTTTAATTTCTGCCGTAGCTTCTTTAATTTCTGCCGTGGCTTTTTAATTTCTGCCGTTCCTTTTTATATCCTGTGACAGTTATGGGCCACCGTACATAGCGGCGGCCAGGACTCAAACATTAATGTGGGACACATATCGTTGTATCGGCTCTGTTGTCTACAGAGCCGCTCTACCAGAGAGGTCACGTTCCCACGGTAGTAGTTTTCAGCTAATCAATATCTAATAATGTCTGACGGCCAGCATCACCATCGCCCCTTATTAATAATTAATTGGGAAGTATTGACCCCTATTAAGGTGTCCCCCAGAGCCGGATTAAGCATATGTGTGGCCCCTAGACATAGACAAATTATTAAGGTGTCTATTAACTATTACGGTGTCCCCCATTAATGTTTGTGTCCCTCATTAATATGTGTCCCTCATTAATAGTTGTGTCCCTCATTAACAAACTCAGTAATTAACGTAAATCCGCATTTTACACCCCTTCCCGGATCCAGTAACACTTTGTAATTAACCTGAATCAATCCGCGTTTTACACCCCTTCCCGGATCCAGTAACACTTGGTAAATAAATTGAATCCGCGTTTTACACCCCTTCCCGGATCCATTAAAACTTGGTAATTAACGTAAATCCGTATTTTACACTCCGTTCCGGATCCAACAAAACTTGGTAATTAACGAAAATCCATGTTTTACACTCCATTCCGGATCCAACAAAACTTGGTAATTAACGTAAATCCGTGTTTTACACTCCATTCCGGATCCAATAAAACTTGGTAATTAACGTAAATCCGTGTTTTACACTCCATTCCGGATCCAATAAAACTTGGTAATTAACTTAAATCCGTATTTTACACTCCGTTCCGGATCCAACAAAACTTGGTAATTAACGAAAATCCGTGTTTTACACTCCATTCCGGATCCAATAAAACTTGGTAATTAACTTAAATCCGTATTTTACACTCCGTTCCGGATCCAACAAAACTCGGTAATTAACGAAAATCCGTGTTTTACACTCCATTCCGGATCCAATAAAACTTGGTAATTATCTTAAATCCGTATTTTACACTCCGTTCCGGATCCAACAAAACTTGGTAATTAACGAAAATCCGTGTTTTACACTCCATTCCGGATCCATTAAAACTTGGTAATTAACGTAAATTCGTGTTTTACACTCCATTCCGGATTCACAAAATATATGAATCCGCGTTTTACACTGCAATACGGATTGCGTATTTCAGAATCCGCATATTACACTCAGTTACGGATTGTATGTAAATCCGGATCCGCCTTTTACACTCTCAAATCCGGGTCCTGATCCGTATCCGGATCCTGAATCCGGATCCGCGTTTTACACCTACCCCTAAACGTGTGCAAAGCACGTTTCGCTTTGAAATAAACACCTTCGGAGAAGAAGGGCTACCATCTTGATTGTTTCTGCCGTGAAATTTTAAATAATATTTAGGACTCTTATTAAGTTAAAATGTATACAATCTATATATCAAATTTTTACAAATATTGTTCTGCTTTTCAACGACCCATTCAACCCGCTTTGAATCCCACAATATATAGCTAATTTTGCCAAAGATTCAACATAGACCCATTTAGCCCCACACTTGACCCATTTTTCCCGACGATTCATTACTTCTAAAAACATCTTTCCATAGGATGGTACTCTACTGTCGATTCTTATAAATTCAGAAACTAGAATAATACAATGTTACTTTATTCCAATCTGAGAACCAGGGCGAAATGTCTGAAAGTGAAAACCTTCTCTCATTTCGTTATTTGTTCAAGCATTTTGCATTTGGCAGATATAAAAGCTAGGCCCTGCTAGGCCGCTAGTTGGACTGAAATGAAAACACTTTCGAAATATGATATAAACCGGTTGTGTACACAACCGATATAAACCGGTTGTGTACACAACCGATATAAACCGGTTGTGTACACAACCGATATAAACCGGTTGTGTACACAACCGATATAAACCGGTTGTGTACACAACCGATATAAACCGGTTTGTACACAACCGATATAAACCGGTTGTGTACACAACCGATATAAAACCTTCAACCATTTCGTATTATACTGTTTATAAAGCTTTCTTCCTGACTGATACCTGGTACATATTATATTCTGAAACTCAGACTGAAATTTTTGTGGGGTCTTAAATCGACTGCAGTAGTTACCCAGTCTGCCTCTAGGTGGTAAAGTTATTAGGACATTTTTTGCTGACTTTCTGCTACTTTCACCTAACTGATAATTTAATAAATAACATTGAGACGTGATATTAATTCGCCGAGATGAGATTTGCGTCGAGTTTCACCATATATAACGTAGATAGGACAATATGATAATGCTCTCTCCATAGCGAAAAATATCAACCGGCCCTATTGGGGCTCGAACCCGGTACCTAGGTTTCAAACTTACGGTTATCATCAGCCGGGTGTGTGTACTGAGCTACCAGATCGGATGAATATTTCGCTATGGAGTGGGATATCATATTTAGGCCAACTAATCACTCAAAGGAAAGTACAACGTTATTCCCGAGCTCTGCCAGAAATGGCAACCATGCCTCAAAGAATAACTATTATACAGTGTTGTAGAAACCACTGTAACCCCGTATGCCTGGCCCAGGCTGTTAATTAATAATAATAACGAACCTGTCTTTAGACTGGGTAGTTTTTGTCTAAAGCTGAGGCCGGCAAAAACACGATGGATATATATATTTATATATTTACCTATATCACTACATATGTCACTATGTATGTTCACCAAATGGCTTGAAACCACTTGCATGCATTGTAAAATTGTAAACGCAAGTATTTATCAATTGTTGTCTAGTTGTTGAATAAAAAAGTTGGGAACGATTCGAAGTGCGATATTCGAAATATTTGCATATTTTCAACATTATTGAACGCGAAATTAAATACCCACAACTCCCTTGCTTGAAATGTTTTTCAGGTGATTGATATTTAGCAATTATTATGAGGTTACTTACTACTCAAATCTGACAGAATGCCAAACGTATTATTATAGTTCTATCTCTATTCAGCCAGTTAGTGTAATGTCAAGCAGTACATCATTTATATATCGTATGTATCTATAGGGCCTAATTGTCATCGTTATAATACTGTCATCAACTTAGGCTAAGCTCAATTGTAATGCAAAGGCTTAGTAGGTTTTGTATATCTGGGACGTTTACAACAGCTGTCGATTAAACTAACAAAACCATAAAACTGAACCAGGGTGGCTGCCAGCCGGGTACCAACGGCTGTTGGGTAGACTTAAGGGAACATTTCACAAACTTTCATAGGATGCTTGTACATGTACATTATATTGGTTGCTCCGATGTTTTTATTAGGCTAACTGAGAATGTATCAGGTATAAATACTGTAATTATAGTGTTCTTTATTTTATTTATCTAATACAGAAAAGACCCCTCCGCAGAATAAACTGCTCTTTTGGGCCGTTTCTCAGGTTGCGGATATGGATACCATTTCACAGATCATCGTAGTAATTGTGATTATGATTTGTTTGCCTAGGCGAATGTGTATTACATTAGATGGGAGGCAGTTTTTTGGTTGATGCAAGTCATTCTTGGTTTGCATCTTCCAATCCCATCTGTTTCTTGGAGTCTGTGTAAGACAGGTTCGTTTAAAGCCATCTTGATGGCGTTCTAGT
>JAUCBJ010001463.1:0-15776 GCA_032718475.1 Nemertoderma westbladi | reverse complement strand
CAATACGGATTTCGAAAACAATCTACAACAACAGATGCCATACTGACTGTAACCGAAAAATTACAAAATATTCTAGAATTACAAGAATCTGCCTGTTTGATATCAATAGATCTTAAGAAAGCCTTCGATACTTTACAACACAATATTCTCTTAAACAAACTAGACAGCTATGGCATACGTGGAACCCCCCATAAACTAATAACTAGCTACTTACACAACCGAACACACTCAGTTTACATAGGCAACACTCACTCAGAACCGATACTGGCCCCTTGCGGTACCCCCCAGGGGGCTATACTCAGCGCTACGCTATTCTTAATTTACATAAACGACTTACCGAACTGTACATCACTTCACTCAACTTTATTTGCCGACGATACAAACCTACTTTACAATCACAAAGACCTTGAAATACTAACTGAAACTGTAAATACCGAACTTAATAAAATTGATCTATGGCTAACCGACAACCAACTATCATTAAATCTTAAAAAAACAGAGTATCTATTTTTTACAAATAAAAAAGAAACAAAACACAATAACATAAAAATACGTAATCAACCAATAAAAAATGTAAATGAAACAAAATTTTTAGGAATTTGGATAGACAGAAAGTTATCTTGGAAAAATCATTGTGCTTATGTTTTGAAGAAAATCTCAAAATCAGCTGGTATATTTTTTAAACTCCGACACACTCTACCACTACGTATATTAAAATTACTCTACTGTTCACTGATACAACCTTACATTAATTACGGTATAGTGATCTGGGGTAACGCTCAATCTACACATACAAAACCTATTAAAATTAAAATAAATAAACTAGTCAGAGCTATTACCTTCAGTCACTACAGGGAACACGCATCACCACTCTACAAACAATTAGATATACTACCGATTGAAAAACTGCATTTTCTTGAAACAGCTAAACTAATGTGGGAAATCCACAATAACAAAAAACAAAATTTTATCACTTCGTTGTTTCAACAAACATCTACTGTACATACTTACAACACAAGATCAACAACAAAAAAAAGCTACTATGTACCACGGACCCGACTACTACAAGGACAGAAATCATTAAAATATAACGGTGTCATTGTCTGGAACACGCTAGATGTAGATATTAAACAAAGTAAATCGAAAAAATCATTAGGAAGAAAATTAAAAATTAAACTAATAAATGAGCTACAGTAAGATAAAATACAAGAAAATAAAATACAAAAAAATACAAAATATTGCGATTTTATCCAGTTTCATATCCTAAAAATACAAATTAAATTAATTGAATAAAAAGTAAAATAAATATACAGTACTTTGTGGGAAAAACGAAAAAATGGAAATCGCCTGAGCTGTTGCTGGTTGGATAGGCTAGTACCACCCCACCCCACCCCCCCCCCCCCCCCCCCCGAACTGGTCGTTGATAGCAGTTGACAAAACTAGCTTCGGCTACTGCCAACTACTATCAGTGCACTATTATTACCAACATTCAAAATTATTAAATTGTTAAATGCTTACCCTGCAAATTAAAAATTAAAAATAATGCAATTATTGTTATAATTATTGTGTACGACCACTCGGTATAAATAAAAATAAATAAATCTCAAATCTCAAATCTCAAATAATACATTCTGGAATACGGTAATTGAAGTTGTTTCCATGTCATTGAATACTTCGCAGCGTTCCGTCCTATAGGCCGCAACGCTGCAAAGTAGTACTTTACAGCGTTACGAGTAATTCACCAGAACGCTGTAAGTTGACATAAATGTAACAAAATATATTGAACTAATGTATAGGCCCTAGTATTATTATATTGCTTCCATAGTTACTGCAATTCAAATTACTGTACTCTTCAACTCCTGATGCTGCCTTACTCAATGTTAAATAATTTAGTGTTCTCGAATATTTATTACGTAACTAGAGAGCCGCTTAACAACATAAACCAATATTGGATATTGAGTTCCGTTTTGGTGTACGCCGCGCAGACACTAAATTTGCCATAACGTTTGAGTGTGTGAATGGATTTTGCTCAAATTACGTGCAAACCTTTTCTACGGCAATGCTCTTTGAGCACATTTAATAAAATTTAAGAAATTCCACCTAAAATATTTTGTTTTACTTTTTTCGCCGGGAAAAAAGTAAAATCAAGGCAATCCTATGGGTTACTTTTTTCCCTAGGGAAAAAATTGCAACTTTTTCTCCCGATTTAGGTCTAATTTCGAGCGAAAAAGTAACAATTTAAGAATAAAAGTATTTGTAGTGAATTTCTTAAATTTTATTACATGAGTGTGAAAACATCACAAAACCTCACCTATCAAATAATGCTAATATAAGTAAATAATGCTAGCTATTCTACTGTACTACTGTAGCTATACTTTTTTAGTGAAGGATGATATTCCGGAACTTTAAACAAATAATCAAACCAAAAAAGTTGATACTGGAGCAAATTAAATGTTTACTTTATTAATGATAACCAAGATAATTACTGATCTACAGTAGAATAAAAGCGCTGGTTCAACTCCCAGTAACGCGCTTTCTCATCACCTGGCAGCAATACTCGAGCTGAATATTTATTTATTTGTACTTCCTTCCTGTTTCACTCTAACATACTTGAGGCCGGTAGGTCCGCTGTTAGAGATAGGATATGCAACTTAAGACTGCCTGTTCAATAGAGAAGTGGATTAAGTGGGATAGCGAATGTCTGGGGCAAGTGGCTGAACTGGTTAGCGCTACAGATGAAGCCTGATAGTCTGAAACGTACGTATAGTGCTGGTCCAACCCCCGGTAACGCGCTTTCTCATTTTTTCCATTTCCGAACAAAACCATAATATTACAGAATAAAAGATAGAATAAATTATTAAACAGAAAAAACTTCGGAATCGTTGATTTTATAAATATTTCATATCAGCATTTTTGGAATTGATTAGATAATTTCTTTATGGGACATGAAGTCTTTATTGTCCGCACTTTTGCGGACAATAATTTAAAGGAGATATATTATTTTCAGGTCCGAATTGTGCTAACTAAGTAGGGCCGGACAATTGATACCAATTTTTTAGATATGATAGCATTTGTATGTGTTCGAATTGTCTGTGTTCCAATTGGAAGGATCCCGTTCTACCTAAAAAAACATACTCTTCGGTGGTGAGAAAATTCCTTCAAATTATAACTGGAGCAAATTTATCATGTCGGAATTTGAAGTTTTTCTTTTCATATTAGGGAGCTTTTAATTTCTTAGTTGGATGTGAAATTGGCGATGCTAACATGTGCTCTAATGATTAGGCATGATACTGAGTATTGATAGAGACTATGATGTTGATTAGGAGACTAATCATAATCAATTACAAAAAGTACAACATTTTTTTAAGAGTGTCAATGTTGCAGAAAGATATGCATTTTCTTCCAGATAAAACAAGATGAGGTACAGTAAGTTCCAAACTAGCCACAGGAAGGACATGTAACATACAACAGACATAATGAAAATCCCAACAATAGACCAATTGGACCTGATGAAGCTTAGGCCATAACTAATAATATTCTAAATGTTGTACTATATGGCTCTTATGTAACAAAAATCTACTTTTTATGGTTATATTTAAAAAAAACAGTGATTTTTAAATGTATTATTATTCTCCCTTGCCAATGTGTTATATATACTGTGTATAATTGTATAATAATTATATACTCTACTCTTACCTTGGGGACACTCTCCCATTTTGAACCATATCAAGTCATTATTATCCACTCCCCAAACCACACCATTCCAATCACTGACGCTAACTTGCTTCAGTCCACCTTCTATACGTTGCCAAACTGGATTTATATTCCCTTCTTTCACCGTGGCTGTGTATATTTCATGGTTTATCTTTGTAGCCCATAAAGCACCATCTGCTCCTGAACTAATCGTTAGCCAATCTTCAGCTGCCCATCCTGTAAAGCTGCCAACTATGTTATTGGAATCAAAGGTGCCTTGCATGTAATGTAGACCTTGTGAATGAATCCCCCAAAGGCCTGATGCTCCGAAGCTGATGTCTGCCATGCTTGCACCAATGATTTGAAACCATGATGTACCGCCAGGTGTTGAGGCCGATATACCTAATCTCTGGTAGACATTGTTATCGGAATTTATACCCCAGACGCCGTTGCTGGATGAGTCGACTGTTATCCTGGTGAGTCCTCCGTCAATCATTGTCCAGGCATTGCCAGTTGGATTTTGCTGACTGACAGCTCGCCAGTAAATTTGATTGTTAGAATCAACACCCCAAACAATATCATTTCCAACAGCAATATTGTTGAGTCCCCCAGAGATACCAATCCATCTCGTTCCAATACTGCATGATCCATATGTCCCTTCTCGGTAGTGAATATTACCATTTGCGTTTACACCCCAAACTCCAGCTTGGCCAGCACTCACCCATCTAAGTGATCCAGTCACTGTTTGCCATAGAACTGAAATAAATTAAATTATATATAACATTTTCATTAAAAGAAAACACTAGTATCTAGCAGAAAATGATACAGTAAATCAGAAATATGAATTATAGATCCTTATCCTTATGTAAGACATTCGGTAGATATTTGAAATAGCCTTAAAAACGAAGACACTGTGTAGAAGTGTTATGAAGGGTTCACTTAGAGAACTGGAATTACACTTAATTTTATGGTGTTTGCTGTAGGACTTTGTTTTGTGTATGTGTTTGTTTCAGTATTGAATGCTTTTATTATAGGCCTACACCTAACAATGAGATACCAAAGTAAACCATACAAAACATAGTCTTTGTAGTTTCTACTATATGTTGTATAACTTGTACGGAATCTTTGTGTCTGTACTACTTGTTGTATAACTTGTACAGAATCTTTGTAGTCTGTACTACTTGTTGTATAACTTGTACAGAATCTTTGTGTCTGTACTACTTGTTGTATAACTTGTAAAGAATCTTTGTAGTCTGTACTACTTGTTGTATAACTTGTACAGAATCTTTGTAGTCTGTACTACTTGTTGTATAACTTGTACAGAATCTTTGTAGTCTCTACTATATGTTGTATAACTTGTACGGAATCTTTGTGTCTGCACTACTTGTTGTATAACTTGTACAGAATCTTTGTGTCTGTACTACTTGTTGTATAACTTGTACAGAATCTTTGTAGTCTGTACTACTTGTTGTATAACTTGTACTGAATCTTTGTAGTATGTACTACTTGTTGTATAACTTGTACAGAATCTTTGTAGACTGTACTACTTGTTGTATAACTTGTACAGAATCTTTGTAGTCTGTACTATATGTTGTATAACTTGTACAGAATCTTTGTAGTCTGTACTACTTGTTGTATAACTTATACAGAATCTTTGTGTCTGTACTACTTGTTGTATAACTTGTACAGAATCTTTGTAGTCTGTACTACTTGTTGTATAACTTGTACAGAATCTTTGTAGTCTGTACTACTTGTTGTATAACTTGTACATAATCTTTGTAGTCTGTACTACTTGTTGTATAACTTGTACAGAATATTTGTGTCTGTACTACTTGTTGTATAACTTGTACAGAATCTTTGTAGTCTGTACTACTTGTTGTATAACTTGTACAGAATCTTTGTAGTCTGTACTACTTGTTGTATAACTTATACAGAATCTTTGTAGTCTGTACTACTTGTTGTATAACTTGTAAAAAATCTTTGTAGTCTGTACTACTTGTTGTATAACTTGTACAGAATCTTTGTAGTCTGTACTACTTGTTGTATAACTTGTACAGAATCTTTGTAGTATGTACTACTTGTTGTATAACTTGTACAGAATCTTTGTAGTCTGTACTACTTGTTGTATAACTTGTACAGAATCTTTATGTCTGTACTACTTGTTGTATACCTTGTACATAATCTTTGTAGTATGTACTACTTGTTGTATAACTTGTACAGAATCTTTGTAGTCTGTACTACTTGTTGTATAACTTGTACAGAATCTTTGTAGTCTCTACTACTTGTTGTATAACTTATATACAGAGTCTTTGTAGTCTGTACTACTTGTTCTATAACTTGTACAGAATCTTTGTAGTCTGTACTACTTGTTGTATAACTTGTACAGAATCTTTGTAGTCTGTACTACTTGTTGTATAACTTGTACAGAATCTTTGTAGTCTGTACTACTTGTTGTATAACTTGTACAGAATCTTTGTAGTCTGTACTACTTGTTGTATAACTTGTACAGAATCTTTATGTCTGTACTACTTGTTGTATACCTTGTACATAATCTTTGTAGTCTGTACTACTTGTTGTATAACTTGTACAGAATCTTTGTAGTCTGTACTACTTGTTGTATAACTTGTACAGAATCTTTGTAGTCTCTACTACTTGTTGTATAACTTATATACAGAATCTTTGTAGTCTGTACTACTTGTTCTATAACTTGTACAGAATCTTTGTAGTCTGTACTACTTGTTCTATAACTTGTACAGAATCTTTGTAGTCTGTACTATATGTTGTTTAACTTGTACAGAATCTTTGTAGTCTGTACTACTTGTTGTATAACTTTTAACGAATCTTTGTAGTCTGTACTACTTGTTGTATAACTTATACAGAATCTTTGTGTCTGCACTACTTGTTGCATAACTTGTAAACAATCTTTGTAGTCTGTACTACTTGTTGTATAACTTGTGCAGAATCTTTGTGTCTGTACTACTTGTTGTATAACTTGTAAAGAATCTTTGTAGTCTGTACAACTTGTTGTATAACTTGTGCAGAATCTTTGTAGTCTGTACTACTTGTTGTATAACTTGTACAGAATCTTTGTAGTCTGTACTACTTGTTATATAACTTGTACAGAATCTTTGTGTCTGTACTACTTGTTGTATAACTTGTACAGAATCTTTGTAGTCTGTACTACTTGTTGTATAACTTGTACAGCATCTTTGTGTCTGTACTACTTGTTGTATAACTTGTACAGAATCTTTGTAGTCTGTACTACTTGTTGTATAACTTGTACAGAATCTTTGTAGTCTGTACTACTTATTGTATAACTTGTACAAAATATTTGTAGTCTGTACTACTTGTTGTATAACTTGTACAGAATCTTTGTAGTCTGTACTACTTGTTGTATAACTTATACAGAATCTTTGTAGTCTGTACTACTTGTTCTATAACTTGTACAGAATCTTTGTAGTCTGTACTACTTGTTCTATAACTTGTACATAATCTTTGTAGTCTGTACTATATGTTGTATAACTTGTACAGAATCTTTGTAGTCTGTACTACTTGTTGTATAACTTTTAACGAATCTTTGTAGTCTGTACTACTTGTTGTATAACTTGTACAGAATATTTGTGTCTGTACTACTTGTTGTATAACTTGTACAGAATCTTTGTAGTCTGTACTACTTGTTGTATAACTTATATAGAATCTTTGTGTCTGTACTACTTGTTGTATAACTTATACAGAATCTTTGCGTCTGTACTACTTGTTGTATAACTTGTACAGAATCTTTGTAGTCTGCACTACTTGTTGCATAACTTGTAAACAATCTTTGTAGTCTGTACTACTTGTTGTATAACTTGTAATGAATCTTTGTAGTCTGTACTACTTGTTGTATAACTTATACAGAATCTTTGTAGTCTGTACTACTTGTTGTATAACTTGTAATGAATCTTTGTAGTCTGTACTACTTGTTGTATAACTTATACAGAATCTTTGTAGTCTGTACTACTTGTTGTATAACTTATACAGAATCTTTGTAGTCTGTACTACTTGTTGTATAACTTGTACAGAATCTTTGTAGTCTGTACTACTTGTTGTATAACTTGTACAGAATCTTTGTGTCTGTACTACTTGTTGTATAACTTGTACAGAATCTTTGTGTCTGTACTACTTGTTGTATAACTTGTACAGAATCTTTGTAGTCTGTACTACTTGTTGTATAACTTGTACAGAATCTTTGTGTCTGTACTACTTGTTGTATAACTTGTACAGAATCTTTGTAGTCTGTACTACTTGTTGTATAACTTGTACAGAATCTTTGTAGTCTGTACTACTTGTTGTATAACTTGTACAGAATCTTTGTGTCTGTACTACTTGTTGTATAACTTGTACAGAATCTTTGTAGTCTGTACTACTTGTTGTATAACTTGTACAGAATCTTTGTAGTCTGTACTACTTATTGTATAACTTGTACAAAATATTTGTAGTCTGTACTACTTGTTGTATAACTTTTACCGAATCTTTGTGTCTGTACTACTTGTTGAATAACTTGTAAAGAATCTTTGTAGTCTGTACTACTTGTTGTATAACTTATACAGAATCTTTGTAGTCTGTACTACTTGTTGTATAACTTGTAAAGAATCTTTGTAGTCTGTACTATATGTTGTATAACTTGTACAGAATCTTTGTGTAGTCTGTACTACTTGTTGTATAACTTGTACAGAATCTTTGTAGTCTGCACTACTTGTTGTATAACTTGTACAGAATCTTTGTAGTATGTACTACTTGTTGTATAACTTGTACAGAATCTTTGTAGTCTGCACTACTTGTTGTATAACTTGTACAGAATCTTTGTAGTCTGTACTACTTGTTGTATAACTTGTCCAGAATCTTTGTAGTCGGAACTACTTGTTGTATAACTTGTACAGAATCTTTGTAGTCTGTACTACTTGTTGTATAACTTGTACAGAATCTTTGTAGTCTGCACTACTTGTTGTATAACTTGTACAGAATCTTTGTAGTATGTACTACTTGTTGTATAACTTGTACAGAATCTTTGTAGTCTGTACTACTTGTTGTATAACTTGTACCGAATGTTTGTGTCTGTACTACTTGTTGTATAACTTGTAAAGAATCTTTGTAGTCTGTACTACTTGTTGTATAACTTGTACAGAATCTTTGTAGTCTGTACTACTTGTTGTATAACTTGTACAGAATCTTTGTAGTCTGTACTACTTGTTGTATAACTTTTAACGAATCTTTGTAGTCTGTACTACTTGTTGTATAACTTGTACATAATCTTTGTGTCTGTACTACTTGTTGTATAACTTGTACAGAATCTTTGTAGTCTGTACTACTTGTTGTATAACTTGTACAGAATCTTTGTAGTCTGTACTACTTGTTGTATAACTTGTACAGAATCTTTGTAGTCTGTACTACTTGTTGTATAACTTGTACAGAATCTTTATGTCTGTACTACTTGTTGTATACCTTGTACATAATCTTTGTAGTCTGTACTACTTGTTGTATAACTTGTACAGAATCTTTGTAGTCTGTACTACTTGTTGTATAACTTGTACAGAATCTTTGTAGTCTCTACTACTTGTTGTATAACTTATATACAGAATCTTTGTAGTCTGTACTACTTGTTCTATAACTTGTACAGAATCTTTGTAGTCTGTACTACTTGTTCTATAACTTGTACAGAATCTTTGTAGTCTGTACTATATGTTGTTTAACTTGTACAGAATCTTTGTAGTCTGTACTACTTGTTGTATAACTTTTAACGAATCTTTGTAGTCTGTACTACTTGTTGTATAACTTGTACAGAATCTTTGTGTCTGCACTACTTGTTGCATAACTTGTAAACAATCTTTGTAGTCTGTACTACTTGTTGTATAACTTGTGCAGAATCTTTGTGTCTGTACTACTTGTTGTATAACTTGTAAAGAATCTTTGTAGTCTGTACTACTTGTTATATAACTTGTACAGAATCTTTGTGTCTGTACTACTTGTTGTATAACTTGTACAGAATCTTTGTAGTCTGTACTACTTGTTGTATAACTTGTACAGCATCTTTGTGTCTGTACTACTTGTTGTATAACTTGTACAGAATCTTTGTAGTCTGTACTACTTGTTGTATAACTTGTACAGAATCTTTGTAGTCTGTACTACTTATTGTATAACTTGTACAAAATATTTGTAGTCTGTACTACTTGTTGTATAACTTGTACAGAATCTTTGTAGTCTGTACTACTTGTTGTATAACTTATACAGAATCTTTGTAGTCTGTACTACTTGTTCTATAACTTGTACAGAATCTTTGTAGTCTGTACTACTTGTTCTATAACTTGTACATAATCTTTGTAGTCTGTACTATATGTTGTATAACTTGTACAGAATCTTTGTAGTCTTTTTCTACTTGTTGTATAACTTTTAACGAATCTTTGTAGTCTGTACTACTTGTTGTATAACTTGTACAGAATCTTTGTGTCTGTACTACTTGTTGTATAACTTGTACAGAATCTTTGTAGTCTGTACTACTTGTTGTATAACTTATATAGAATCTTTGTGTCTGTACTACTTGTTGTATAACTTATACAGAATCTTTGCGTCTGTACTACTTGTTGTATAACTTGTACAGAATCTTTGTAGTCTGCACTACTTGTTGCATAACTTGTAAACAATCTTTGTAGTCTGTACTACTTGTTGTATAACTTGTAATGAATCTTTGTAGTCTGTACTACTTGTTGTATAACTTATACAGAAATCTTTGTAGTCTGTACTACTTGTTGTATAACTTGTAATGAATCTTTGTAGTCTGTACTACTTGTTGTATAACTTATACAGAATCTTTGTAGTCTGTACTACTTGTTGTATAACTTATACAGAATCTTTGTAGTCTGTACTACTTGTTGTATAACTTGTACAGAATCTTTGTAGTCTGTACTACTTGTTGTATAACTTGTACAGAATCTTTGTGTCTGTACTACTTGTTGTATAACTTGTACAGAATCTTTGTGTCTGTACTACTTGTTGTATAACTTGTACAGAATCTTTGTAGTCTGTACTACTTGTTGTATAACTTGTACAGAATCTTTGTGTCTGTACTACTTGTTGTATAACTTGTACAGAATCTTTGTAGTCTGTACTACTTGTTGTATAACTTGTACAGAATCTTTGTGTCTGTACTACTTGTTGTATAACTTGTACAGAATCTTTGTAGTCTGTACTACTTGTTGTATAACTTGTACAGAATCTTTGTAGTCTGTACTACTTGTTGTATAACTTGTACAGAATCTTTGTGTCTGTACTACTTGTTGTATAACTTGTACAGAATCTTTGTAGTCTGTACTACTTGTTGTATAACTTGTACAGAATCTTTTTAGTCTGTACTACTTATTGGATAACTTGTACAAAATATTTGTAGTCTGTACTACTTGTTGTATAACTTTTACCGAATCTTTGTGTCTGTACTACTTGTTGAATAACTTGTAAAGAATCTTTGTAGTCTGTACTACTTGTTGTATAACTTATACAGAATCTTTGTAGTCTGTACTACTTGTTGTATAACTTGTAAAGAATCTTTGTAGTCTGTACTATATGTTGTATAACTTGTACAGAATCTTTGTGTAGTCTGTACTACTTGTTGTATAACTTGTACAGAATCTTTGTAGTCTGCACTACTTGTTGTATAACTTGTACAGAATCTTTGTAGTATGTACTACTTGTTGTATAACTTGTACAGAATCTTTGTAGTCTGCACTACTTGTTGTATAACTTGTACAGAATCTTTGTAGTCTGTACTACTTGTTGTATAACTTGTCCAGAATCTTTGTAGTCGGAACTACTTGTTGTATAACTTGTACAGAATCTTTGTAGTCTGTACTACTTGTTGTATAACTTGTACAGAATCTTTGTAGTCTGCACTACTTGTTGTATAACTTGTACAGAATCTTTGTAGTCTGTACTACTTGTTGTATAACTTATACAGAATCTTTGTAGTCTGTACTACTTGTTGTATAACTTGTACATAATCTTTGTAGTCTGTACTACTTGTTGTATAACTTGTACAGAATCTTTGTAGTCTGTACTACTTGTTGTATAACTTGTACAGAATCTTTGTAGTCTGTACTATATGTTGTATAACTTGTACAGAATCTTTGTGTAGTCTGTACTACTTGTTGTATAACTTGTCCAGAATCTTTGTAGTCGGAACTACTTGTTGTATAACTTGTACAGAATCTTTGTAGTCTGTACTACTTGTTGTATAACTTGTACAGAATCTTTGTAGTCTGCACTACTTGTTGTATAACTTGTACAGAATCTTTGTAGTCTGTACTACTTGTTGTATAACTTATACAGAATCTTTGTAGTCTGTACTACTTGTTGTATAACTTGTACATAATCTTTGTAGTCTGTACTACTTGTTGTATAACTTGTACAGAATCTTTGTGTCTGTACTACTTGTTGTATAACTTATACAGAATCTTTGTGTCTGTACTACTTGTTGCATAACTTGTACAGAATCTTTGTAGTCTGTACTATATGTTGTATAACTTGTACAGAATCTTTGTAGTCTGTACTACTTGTTGTATAACTTATACAAAATCTTTGTGTCTGTACTACTTGTTGTATAACTTATACAGAATCTTTGTGTCTATACTACTTGTTGCATAACTTGTACAGAATCTTTGTAGTCTGTACTATATGTTGTATAACTTGTACAGAATCTTTGTAGTCTGTACTACTTGTTGTATAACTTATACAGAATCTTTGTGTCTGTACTACTTGTTGTATAACTTGTACAGAATATTTGTAGTCTGTACTACTTGTTGTATAACTTGTACCGAATCTTTGTGTCTGTACTACTTGTTGTATAACTTGTAAAGAATCTTTGTAGTCTGTACTACTTGTTGTATAACTTATACAGAATCTTTGTAGTCTGTACTACTTTTTGTATAACTTGTACAGAATCTTTGTAGTCTGTACTACTTGTTGTATAACTTGTACAGAATCGTTGTAGTCTGTACTACTTGTTGTATAACTTGTACATAATCTTTGTAGTCTGTACTACTTGTTGTATAACATGTAAAGAATCTTTGTAGTCTGTACTACTTGTTGTATAACTTGTACCGAATCTTTTGTGTCTGTACTACTTGTTGTATAACTTGTAAAGAATCTTTGTAGTCTGTACTACTTGTTGTATAACATGTAAAGAATCTTTGTAGTCTGTACTACTTGTTGTATAACTTGTACAGAATCTTTGTAGTCTGTACTACTTGTTGTATAACTTGTACAGAATCTTTGTAGTCTGTACTACTTGTTGTATAACTTGTACAGAATCTTTGTAGTCTGTACTACTTGTTGTATAACTTGTACAGAATCTTTGTAGTCTGTACTACTTGTTGTATAACTTGTACAGAATCTTTGTAGTCTGTACTACTTGTTGTATAACTTGTACAGAATCTTTGTAGTCTGTACTACTTGTTGTATAACTTGTAAAGAATCTTTGTAGTCTGTACTACTTGTTGTATAACTTGTACAGAATCTTTGTAGTCTGTACTACTTGTTGTATAACTTGTACAGAATCTTTGTAGTCTGTACTACTTGTTGTATAACTTGTACAGAATCTTTGTAGTCTGTACTACTTGTTGTATAACTTGTACAGAATCTTTGTAGTCTGTACTACTTGTTGTATAACTTGTACAGAATCTTTGTAGTCTGTACTACTTGTTGTATAACTTGTACAGAATCTTTGTAGTCTGTACTACTTGTTGTATAACTGTAAGAATCTTTGTAGTCTGTACTACTTGTTGTATAACTTGTACAGAATCTTTGTAGTCTGTACTACTTGTTGTATAACTTGTACAGAATCTTTGTAGTCTGTACTACTTGTTGTATAACTTGTACAGAATCTTTGTAGTCTGTACTACTTGTTGTATAACTTGTACAGAATCTTTGTAGTCTGTACTACTTGTTGTATAACTTGTACAGAATCTTTGTAGTCTGTACTACTTGTTGTATAACTTGTACAGAATCTTTGTAGTCTGTACTACTTGTTGTATAACTTGTACAGAATCTTTGTAGTCTGTACTACTTGTTGTATAACTTGTACAGAATCTTTGTAGTCTGTACTACTTGTTGTATAACTTGTACAGAATCTTTGTAGTCTGTACTACTTGTTGTATAACTTGTACAGAATCTTTGTAGTCTGTACTACTTGTTGTATAACTTGTACAGAATCTTTGTAGTCTGTACTACTTGTTGTATAACATGTAAAGAATCTTTGTAGTCTGTACTACTTGTTGTATAACTTGTTCAGAATCTTTGTAGTCTGTACTACTTGTTGTATAACTTGTACAGAATCATTGTAGTCTGTACTACTTGTTGTATAACTTGTAAAGAATATTTGTAGTCTGTACTACTTGTTGTATAACTTGTACAGAATCTTTATAGTCTGTACTACTTGTTGTATAACTTGTACATAATCATTGTAGTCTGTATTACTTGTTGTATAACTTGTACAGAATCTTTGTAGTCTGTACTACTTGTTGTATAACTTGTACAGAATCTTTGTAGTCTGTACTACTTGTTGTATAACTTATACAGAATCTTTGTGTCTGTACTACTTGTTGTATAACTTATACAGAATCTTTGTGTCTGTACTACTTGTTGCATAACTTGTACAGAATCTTTGTAGTCTGTACTATATGTTGTATAACTTGTACAGAATCTTTGTAGTCTGTACTACTTGTTGTATAACTTATACAGAATCTTTGTGTCTGTACTACTTGTTGTATAACTTGTACAGAATATTTGTAGTCTGTACTACTTGTTGTATAACTTGTACCGAATCTTTGTGTCTGTACTACTTGTTGTATAACTTGTAAAGAATCTTTGTAGTCTGTACTACTTGTTGTATAACTTATACAGAATCTTTGTAGTCTGTACTACTTGTTGTATAACTTGTACAGAATCTTTGTAGTCTGTACTACTTGTTGTATAACTTGTACAGAATCGTTGTAGTCTGTACTACTTGTTGTATAACTTGTACATAATCTTTGTAGTCTGTACTACTTGTTGTATAACATGTAAAGAATCTTTGTAGTCTGTACTACTTGTTGTATAACTTGTACCGAATCTTTTGTGTCTGTACTACTTGTTGTATAACTTGTAAAGAATCTTTGTAGTCTGTACTACTTGTTGTATAACATGTAAAGAATCTTTGTAGTCTGTACTACTTGTTGTATAACTTGTACAGAATCTTTGTAGTCTGTACTACTTGTTGTATAACTTGTAAAGAATCTTTGTAGTCTGTACTACTTGTTGTATAACTTGTAGAGAATCTTTGTAGTCTGTACTACTTGTTGTATAACATGTAAAGAATCTTTGTAGTCTGTACTACTTGTTGTATAACTTGTACAGAATCTTTGTAGTCTGTACTACTTGTTGTATAACTTGTACAGAATCTTTGTAGTCTGTACTACTTGTTGTATAACTTGTACATAATCTTTGTAGTCTGTACTACTTGTTGTATAACATGTAAAGAATCTTTGTAGTCTGTACTACTAGTTGTATAACTTGTACAGAATCTTTGTATTCTGTACTACTTGTTGTATAACTTGTACAGAATCTTTGTAGTCTGTACTACTTGTTGTATAACTTGTACAGAATCTTTGTAGTCTGTACTACTTGTTGTATAACATGTAAAGAATCTTTGTAGTCTGTACTACTTGTTGTATAACTTGTTCAGAATCTTTGTAGTCTGTACTACTTGTTGTATAACTTGTACAGAATCATTGTAGTCTGTACTACTTGTTGTATAACTTGTAAAGAATCTTTGTAGTCTGTACTACTTGTTGTATAACTTGTACAGAATCTTTATAGTCTGTACTACTTGTTGTATAACTTGTACATAATCATTGTAGTCTGTATTACTTGTTGTATAACTTGTACAGAATCTTTGTAGTCTGTACTACTTGTTGTATAACTTGTACAGAATCTTTGTAGTCTGTACTACTTGTTGTATAACTTGTACAGAATCTTTGTAGAATCTTTATAGTTAAGACAGTCCTGCATGTACTAATACT
>JAUCBJ010001462.1:0-14555 GCA_032718475.1 Nemertoderma westbladi | reverse complement strand
ATAATTAATTATGTTTATTAACCGCAAATTATTATACGACAGCATATTACACTGCAGCTGTTAATTCAATGGTGAAGTAATTTCTATAGATGTAAACGAATCTCTTGAAACTTAAACTACAGCGGTTGTACCGTTTGGTTCAAAAGCAAATTTTTTTTTCTATATAACAACACCATCTAGGGGAACTTTGCAAAGTACATTCAGTTTTTTGATCCTACACAATAATTTAATTAGTAACTGTTTATTTGTTTAATTATGTTTGTATAAATAGTTAATACAACATTGTATAGAAGATACTAAGTCTAAATCCGGAATTAAACTGACTGGAATTTTTCGCGAAATTCTTCAAAAATAATTTTAAATATCTTTTCAATTATTTCGCTGATTAATAATTTAGTTTTTAAACTTTTTTTGCTGTTTTTACCGCCGCAGGTTCAATACGAAGTAGTTCGTACGCATTCAGTTGCGAGTCAATAGAGAAATGAATTCCGGAGAATCGATAATATTCGATAAAATTCGCTCGAATAACATAATCATATCGGATCTTTTATCGCAACCATCCGATCGCACGTTCACTATAGGCTACTCGGGTCCTTATTGTTCCCTCCCGTTCCTCCTACCGGGCCAGGGGAACGTTCCCCAGTCCGGCGGGGGCCACGTTCCCTACTCCGGAACGCGAGATATAATAACCGAGGTGGAACCGCGTTCGGCGACTCTCGCTGTAGTCGCCCCGGGGGGTTCTAGCTGGTCGCCTAGCAACGTCGAACTACAGATCGATCTGAAATGGGCGAAAACTGAGTTGATACCGGTTTCCGTGACTACAGTGTTGGAGGTTGACAGCTCTAATAAGTTACTGTCTACTACCACGTGGGATTCCCTCACGGTACAGCAAGTAGAGAATACCAACGGTATCCGAATCTTTAAATCGTCTTTGGGTGCCCTGGATGTGGGCCCCAGTGTGTACCGGTTGGTTACTTTCACTTTAGAAGCTAATAAGGCTTGGGATGTTGGTGACGTCATAAGTGTCAATCCGAGACTCAACTACGGCCAGGGTGACGTCATGTTGTTGACTCCGTCCAGTATTAAGTTGGGTGTCGGTGAGTTACAATTTAATCTACTAGCTGATAAATAATACATTGTGTTGAGGGAATTGGTGACGTCATTAATTGTTAATTTAGTGGAATCACAATTAGTTTATTCAATGACGTCATAAATTCTTTACTCTATGTCGTCATAAATTGTTTATTTAATGACGTCATAAATTATTAATTTAATAACGTCATGAATTGTTTATTCAATGACGTCATAAATTATTTATTCAACGACGTCATTAATTGTTTATTCAATGTGATTATTGTTTGTTTATTTCCTTGTTTATTCTACGCCGCAACTGATTGTTACAGGATTCAGCGATGTCCCGGTGATGGTCGCGGGTATCAACGGATTTGTCGAGGATCCTGACGGAAGGAGTTTGGAGATGAAAGTCGGACTCAATGAGAAATTCCTCGCCGTTATAGAAACAATGATATACGTACCGCCCGCGAAAGTTGCCGATCTCCAAATCTCTGTGAGTTTTATAATTTTATTTATGTTTTAATTTAATATTTTTTTATTTATTTGGTAGGAGTGACCTATGAGCATTGCTGAATTATAAATTTTATACAAGTACCGACTTATATCTTTCCTCTGTCTGCCGCTAGGGGGCGAAATGAATGAAACGTAAAAGTAGCTGTAATAGAATTTATTGTAATAGATTCTTCTGAAAGTTAGAGTAAAGTAGATTGCTTAAATAGAACTTGTAGAGACAAGCTAACGAAGTAGTAGACAAAATTTCAAATACTCGGATTACAGTTCCTCGGGTTAGCTGAGACTTGTGCTGCGCGAAGGCCCTACGAACGTGTGTCTTTGGCAGAGATGTAACACGTTCGTGGGGACGTCGCGCAGCACGAGGCCTAGTTATTATATACAAATTAAAATGCAGCGACTGTATCACAAAATCAGGTTTTGAGAAATTTACCCACACCACCAATCAATCAAAGAAAGGTGGACAGTACGTGTTCACCCCTTTTAATCTCCCCCCCCCCCACCCTTCCCAACCACCAATACATAACCGCGACATCTACCACCCACGGAAGGGTAGCACGAACTTATTTCCAATCGCACGTTAAATATGCAAAGCCAGGTGGTTTATAGGAATATAATAAACGCAGTACTCGTTTTCATTATAAGCCTCTTTGCGTTCGTCCTGTTTTGTATTTAAATATATTTCTTAAACGCAAGCTAGGACGATCTTTATAATAATAATAACTAGGGATGCGATCAATATGTGAAGCCAGGTGGTTTATATAATAATTTAGTCAACGCAGTACTCGTCTTCATTATATGCCTCGTTGCGCTCGTCGCTTGTCCTGTTTTGTCATAAAATATTTTTCCTAAACGCAGACTGACGATCTTTATACAGTTATAACTATGCGAAGTTTCGAAACTGTGCGAGTAACTGTTGATACATCTATGTGGAGATGTGTGATATGTGGAGATGTGTGATACAACGCCAACGCATCTTATGCCGATGTAGTAATATGGGTATTGAAATAATATTAAATCAATGTACACTCTTAAAGCTGCAGCGAAAAAATGTAGCTAATTTCCTAGGTTACATATAAAATAATAATATTATTTTTAAGAACATTAATTTTACTACTTTGCAAAAATTCAATTAAAAAATAACCAGACATATACATTGTGGAATAAACTATTTCAGAAGCCTACAACAGCCATGCCATGGATTGTATTTATGTTATTATATCTGTCATTTAACTGAGATAGCAATAGTAGTAATAGTCGAACGGTTATGCGGCCCGTCCAGCCTATAATAAACACAATTCAGTGATTGGGCTGGAATAGCAATACTGGTTGCCTCTATTACAATTCCTCTCAGGTTAGTCTACAGCCACAACTCCCAGCAGCTAGCTCCACACCAGCAGAGACTTGACCAATAATGGGAAGGATTTAATTTGTACTCAATAATTGTGCGGTTTAATTACGTTTAGATCAATTAAAGACACATTTATTAAAGCAAATCACTTAAACTAATTAAAAACTATAATAGAATGGCGTATGGGGATTATATCTGTATAATTTTTAAGTATAATTATTTAAATCTTATACTGTTATACTGTAAAACAATTAATTTCCTTTAAAAGGCAGGTTGAAAATGGCGTTTTCACCGCAATCAACTTAATTAACTAATTAACTGCTATTATCTTAGCTTCTCGAAGGCCACACGGAAATTCTACTTGGAAAATTTCTTAACTTTTGCCAAACAACATGTGTACCAAGTTTGGATAGATTTCATCAAAGATTGGCCGAGTTATTAACGTTTAAAATTGAACACGACAGAACGACAGGTTGATTAATGGTACCACTACGCTAAGGCTCACTCACTTCGTGGCTCGCCCCACATTAGTGAACCGTGTATCATTGTCTATCAAAAAATATTTAATAGATTATTTTTGTTGAAATATATATAGCTTAAATTTCGGGGATATCTGTTTTACAGTTAGTTTTCAAAACTTTAATTGAAATAGTATACTTAGTAAGTTCGATCTATATGTGGGGCGAGCCACGTAAGTCCAGGCGAGCCTTAGTGTAGGGGTATAATTAGTGAACCCGTCCGTCGGTGTCGAAAATGTTAGAACGCTAAGTAATAAGTCTGTCTATCTTTGATGAAATGGAAACTTGGTACACAACACATGTAGTCTATCAAAAGTTTAGAAATTCTACAGATAAACAGACTTCTGTAGTTTATCTGTCTGCCGCTAGGGGACGAATTGACAGAAACATAAAAGTAGCTGTAATTATAGAACCAACCATCAGATTCATATGAAATTTTGTAGGAGTGACCTATGAGCATTGCTGTAAAGATATTCTTCTCACAGACAGACTTTTACAGTTCCTCAGTCTTCCGCTAGGGATGAATAATTAGGTCCAATAATTATTGTACCTCTACGCAAAAGCTCATCTGGATGGACTTACGTGCTGCGCGAAGTCCCCTCGTACTTATACTATATCGCATGGGAACATGGTAGAATATATATCAAAATTAACTGTATATTTGTGGAGAATAAGTTAGTTCCTGTCGTACTGTTACATGATTTCATCATGATCTGTAATCTGTACTAATTTTATGAAGACAATTAATGCGTTTGATGTCTGTGAGTATTTATTCAAAAAAAATTATTAAATTTATTTTAAATGCGAAGCTTAGAGCGGTAGCATAATAATATTGTGTTATTAACTCTATTATTATGTTTTTTCCAGGTCTATATGCCGTTGGTAAGAAGAAAAGATCATTCGTGCCAAGCATTTGAATCAAACCCCGAGAGTGTGCCTTCAGCAATAGAATGTACTCACTTACTCCTAAACGAATGGAAACTGGCAGGTTCTACTGATTCTGCTTATACGTTCACATACACAACCACTGATCTTAATGATAACCCTGTAACTGGCGTTGACACAACAGAACAACTAAAATCTGAAATAACGTACGATAGTGGAGTACGTGATCCTTTCTGGACACTTCATATAAATCCTACTGCCAAACAAGTTTCAAGATCAGGTCAATTCCATATTATAACGATGAAAATTCAACTGATAGTTGACACTGCAAACATCGATATCTCGAGCACTTCTGATTCGATTAAACTTTTCGATTTCAATATCGAAGTCTCCGTGACTGAGAACGCGAAGGTCACGAAATTAACCACTGAAATGGAAGTAACCTACACTGGACCACAGCTGGGTTTCAATCTCATGAATCCACTAACATTCGAAAACATCTCCTTTATACCTGAGGTTTTAGGCCATCCATATAGCCACTATGGGAGTATGATGGGTGTACTTACCGTGGGAAACCTGAGAATTATACACCTACGTGTAGGCAGTGCGAATCAAGTTTCATCTGCTCTCCCTTGGATAAGAAATTTTGTTAATGTGATGATAGAGTTTACTTGGGATAAAACGACAGAACACATTCCTCTTGTTGTTGACTATATTTTGAGAGCTGATGACAATGACCCTGATGCTGGTTTGAATAAAGTGCAAAAAGTAGTAGAGGATAATATTGATAAGCCAGGTCAGAAAATTACTGTATTTAATTTGAAGACCTTGGCTGCGGATAGTGTGGATTCTACTGATGGTAGTCGATTTTCTTTTGTTGAACACATATATATTGGTTTGGTATTGGAGCAAACGGGTTGGAATTATGGTGATGTCATTACTGTCAAAGGGTCATTATCCTATGAGGAGACTAATGTAGTAAATGCTCCTAGACTGACTGTGTTCTTAGGACAAGTAATGATGGGTGTGGGAAGACCCTCAATACATCTCGTTAAGTATACTACACTACTACCATCAAGAAATGGTGCTGAAGTTGCTACTTTTACAATTGATGCCAAAAATGTAAAGGTTGGTGGTAAACCTGATTTTATCTTCGATGCATTTGAAGTGGTTATTAATGACAATCGTACTTGGTTAGATTTATACTGGAGGGATGGTATGCAGCCCCCGTATGGTACATCATTAGCTGATGGTTCCCTTAAATTTAATGATGAGATGTTGACATTTACAACATCCCAAATCAGCCCTAGAAACCCATCTTCGTCCACCAAAGTGTTTTCTTACAATGCATCTCTCCTTGGTGATGGACTGAGTGTCCCAAATGGAACGAAAATTTACTTAGATACTCGAATTCAGTATTGGTCAGCACCAGAACCAATTCTGATGCCAAGTAAAGGAGCTAGAAGGAAAAGAGATACTACTTATTTAGATTTTACAACTAAATATCCAAGAGAAACTTACACATTTACCGACACTGTTTTTTGCATTGAAAGGTTAAATGTTTTCCCAAAAGAGGAAGTACACAATTTTGCTCATTTATTTGGAGGGTTATTCCTTGGTTTATTAATTGGTGCCTTACTTGTAATATTGTTTTGGATTGTATTTGGATGTGTTAAAAAACAGGACGAAGATAAGAAACACATTTTGAAACCCGCAACGGAAATTATTGAAGAACAAACTATAAAATCGAAGGTAAAAAAGGAGAAATCTATCAAACGTATTAGACAGAGAGCTACTGATGCAGTTAGTGATAGGAAACAAGTATTTATGTTTAGAATGGAAACAGTTAGGAATGCTAATCTTATTGCTGCGGCCAAGGAAAGTTTTGTTAGAGTTCTAGCATCACAGAATGTTCAGGAACGCAACAAAATTTTGAGTAATATGACGTTCCTTATCTGCCAGAATATTGACAAAGATTTGGAAAATTTGTATGTAGAGTTGCTAGTTAAAGGCCATTCAATTATTGTGAATCAGTTTAAGAGCAGAGCTAATATCAAGTCTTCTGAAATAGGAAATGCGTTGGATAAATTTAACAAAGAGGTTGCAGGAATTAAGGAAAATATTGCAAAAGAGTTAACTGATGAATCTGAAAAAGAAGTTGAAAAATTTGCTAGGATAAATGAACGTAGTTTAGGTCGGATCAGGTTGGAGTTTGAAAAAGAGCGCAGTGTTGTAAAGGAATCTATGAAATTACATCATGTATCACAAACACAGAAGACAGAACTCCTATCTAAAATGGATGATGAGCATGACTGGAAAATGGAGGAACGAAGTCAAATACTCATTTGGAACGTTCTAAATAGCCATGAGGAAATTAGAAAGAGGCTGATTACAAAACAGCAAAATCAAATATTGCTTTTATCCAAAAAACTCATAATTACCATAATAGAAAATGGTAGCTATGATGGTAGTTTGTCTAATTGGATTATGGAAGAACACGTTAATTGTGTAAACATTATAGATGTATGTTTGCAAAATGAAATCTTACGAGAAAAATATGTATTAAAAGGTCGGCATTATGTCCGAAAACATCTGTTATTTAGGAAGAATGTTGCTGTTAAGTATCATAGGAACATACTGAACCAAATGGTGCAGCAACAGATGGGTACACTGCATCTGATGAAACGTGAGAAACGTTTAGCAGATCACGATTTTGTATTCTACGAACGAAAAGTTAATGAAGATGTCACATCATTAAAGAAAGAATACGAAGTTGAAATAGTTAAAAAGGAGGAGGAGTTGAATAAAAATGAGACAGACAGATTGAGGAATCAGATTGAAGTTAAAATTATTCAACACAACAAACAAATAAAGGAGTTTCAATCTGGGATAGACCCGAGTCAAGTAGAAGTTGGTGAGTATGTCAAGAAGCATATAAATATGCTAACAAGACAAAGGGAAGAAATTGAAACTATTGTTAACAACAGTGATAAAGAGTCTACCACTGCATATATTAAGTTATATGAAGGTTTTGTGAAGCAAATATACACAAAGTTGAAGGCATCACAGACCTCGTTATTATCTCTACTGACTACTAATAACGGTATGTCTAAACTTGAATTTGATACTAATGTTTCACAATACGACAAAGAGTTAACTTCAATTATGGATAAGTATAAACTGGATAAAGAAGTCATAGCAAGTAAATTTCAAAAACAACATTCAAGTTACAATCAAAATATGGCAAGAATGCTAAACAGGGATATACAAAATGTCCAGAACACTAGAGACCATTCCATTACGCTTATATCGGAGCTAATTCTATCCCAATCCCAAATGTCTCTTGATGATATTACAGAAATTATGAACAGCAATATCAGCGGAGGTCTACATTTAATGAAATTTGGTCTTGCAACAGAGTCAATGAAAAGGTCTATACTAATGTATGAATTCTCCAAACAGCTGATGAGCAAACGTATAACTAAACTGCAAACTAAGCAGCTTTTACAAAGACAACAGATTGAAAATGAACTTCGGTTGAAAGGTGATAAGTCTCCATTTGATTACAATATCCATCTCCAGCACACAAATGAAATGATTTCTCTGCTTAAAATGCGGAAAGATTTCAATGATGAAGAAGAAGAAATTATTGAATCAGAACTTGTTGAGCAAATCGGAAGTGGTCATAAAAGGAGTGAATGTGATTTGGGGACTAGTGTTTCTTTAGTAACTTTAAAAAAGGCAAGAAGTACCTCTGTTTGCTACGAAACTCATTCTAGGATTAGTAGTCTGAGACTCCAATTACTTTCTGAAATTAATGAAAATAATGGTTTACAAAATGAAGTTGTGAGTTTAGTCGATACACATATGAGAGACATAAATGATATCGGTAATAATTCTAAACCTTACAAAGTAAAAAAGACAGCAAAAGTTCGCTGTAATTCCATTGATAATCCAGTAATTCAAGAACATGTACTACAAACAACGTTTCAACAAAAACAACAACAGATTAATAAGAATGCCAACACCACTGTGCTGAAACTTCGTGAATTTATGATTCTGCAGAGGTTGACTTGGTACAAGATGATATCGCAGATGAATGTGGATCGCACTGTTGATCACATTCTCAATGATACAATACGTCAATGTGATATCCATGAGATAAATTTGGTCCTAAAGGAAGAACTTAAACTACTGGCAAACCTTATTCAATATGGAAAATTTAAGGATGATGAAATCATATCTGTCTTATACATAGTTTTTCCAGAAAATACTGTGACTGAGTTGTTCAAAATGTGCGTTCAAGTGATTCTCAGAGGCTCTATAGATAGTGTTGACAAGATGATTGCGGTCAAACTTAGAAAACGGCAACTGCTGAAACAAATTCTTCGAAGTAAACTCAATGAGGTTAATTCCCTTCTTGAAAATGTTGATAAAGGTACTGAAGTTAAAAATTATAATGGGACATAACAAAACGGTAATTATTTTGAATATAAATTTATCCATTGAAGATCAGGGCAATAAGATAAACTAGTTTTATACCTTGTCGATGGGACTTACCGTTTCAGATAGTTTACATATCATATAATGTTGAAGTATATTAAAACTCCTCATTAAAAATGATTCAGTTACTGCTAATTGTACATGAACTGTTGTGCTCTTGT
The DNA here is from genome assembly GCA_032718475.1 of Nemertoderma westbladi. Lineage (NCBI taxonomy): Eukaryota > Metazoa > Xenacoelomorpha > Nemertodermatida > Nemertodermatidae > Nemertoderma > Nemertoderma westbladi. Next base: position 5,553 of record JAUCBJ010001462.1, on the reverse strand, counting down.
GTTACTGGTAATATTTTGCATAATTAAATATTTCAAAATATGTGTGTTTTTATTGTGAAAACATGGCAATTCTATTTTTATTTTTGTTATTTGCAAATATTTATACATTTAATATAACATAAATATATTGTAATAAAAACCATTAAATGGCACATGTAATTTATTTCCCGTGCATTTGTGCGGATTTTGGAAACTACCGTATAATAATTGAGTTGTTGTTGCTGCTGCAGTTACTGACAGGCAGTGGTTGTATTTTTAGCTCTATTAGCCATAGTTAACTACTGTAGATGGCTCAAATATCAATTTAAGTACCGAAAATTTTAGTTCAAAGTTGTCTGTCTCACAAGGCGCCATTGACTCTCATTTTTGTCCTTCCAGTGAGATTAATAATTAACCCATAGTTCATTATTTAATGGGTTGTCATAATATGTAACATTTATTCTGACTAATTTGATCCTGGGGTGGAGAGTAAGCTTAATAATAGACAAAATGATATTTATTTCAATTATAATTAATTTTTAATTAATTTATTTATTTTTGTTAATTTATTTATTGTATATTATTTATAAGGCGCCTTATCAGAGTTTGTTCAAGCGCAATCAATTAAAAGCACAGACGTAATTTTAAAATTTCAAGTAATTACATTAAACATTATTAAAGTAAATATATTATTAAAAAGATTAAGTTTATATTTTCTACAGAAGTTATTGTACTTCAGGTTATGAGTTTTATGAGGCAGGACATTTCATATTGTCGGTGCTGATAATGAAAAAGTGCGTTTCCCGTAAGGGACTATTCTAAATGTAAGGACCACGAGTAAACCAGCATTACTGGAACTTAAAGACGTAAAAAGTTAAACTTTATTTACTTAGTGAGGAAACCAATTATTAATTGGGAGTTTTTGTTATTAAATATTAATTTTACCCCGTACGGGGGTGTATATTTCTCAAAAAAAAATATATAATCTACACTTACATCATTGTCTGAAGAGTAGCTCTTTTCCGGACAAGGAATACAAGGAGTAGCTCTTCTCCCCCCCCCCCCCCCCCTCCCCACTCCACAATAATTTACCCCCTATTAATAATAATCTAATCTAATTAATTTATATCTTTTAATTTCTATATCTATATATATATAATCTAATTTATATAATTTAATCTAATTAATAATAATAATAATAATCTCCCCACCGGTTATTTGTAAACCTTATAACCATTTGAATGTTTGTGTACTGCGTCCTGTAGTTTTCTGGAATTAACATTCTAACTTTTTTTTCCACTTTTGCAACACTTAATATCCAAGAAAACAATAAACTTAAGCAGCCGCTATAGCCATACTGTTTGAGCACACTGCTTTATGCTGTAAACTAGCCCGATCCATCATGCTAGTATCCTAGACTGGTTGATGAATGGGAAGCGCAAGATAGGTAAATTGGGGGAGTGGATAAGGTCTAATTAAACTTAGAATCCACTAAGGCTGTCGAGGTAACTGAAAGCTGTGTACATGTCATCGAAATATGGATGAAAGACCATTATTTTACTGAAAATGAACGCTGATAAAACTGAGATCCTTCAACTGCAGTGGCGTTTTGGTAATTAGCTAGCGCCCCCCAAGCGTACAAATCGGTAATGACTTAGGCCTTATTAACAAGGTAGTGAGTGATAAAGCGCGTAACATAGGTTTATTGGAACTGGAACTCCCTCACCAGAGATGTACACCACGGCGGAACACTAACTTTATTCAAATCCCGACTAAAAACTCACCTTTTTATACAGGAATACTGATTTTATTATAATACTGATTTTATTTCATCTCGAACTTTTTGTATCTTTGGGAATTGTTTTATAGACGAGCTGTTTTTAAGATTGTTTTTACTGAAATTGTTGATAATGTATTGTAGTAAAATAAGATCTATACTTAGTGTACATACAGTACGGTACAGTTAAGCGCTGTATAAATATACATTATTATTATTAGTGTTTACTGTATGGGAGATCACCCATGGAGGTGAACAGGCATTCCTTTAGGAAACAGAATGGAAGGGTTTACTGTGTAAGATCACCCATGGTGGTGAACAGGCATTCCTTTAGGAAACAGAATGGAAGGGTTTACTGTGGAAGATCACCCATGGTGGTGAACAGGCATTCCTTTAGGAAACAGAATGGAAGGGTTTACTGTGTAAGAACACCCATGGTGGTGAACAGGCATTCCTTTAGGAAACAGAATGGAAGGGTTTACTGTGGAAGATCAGCCATGGTGGTGAACAGGCATTCCTTTAGGAAACAGAGTGGAAGGGTTTACTTTGGAAGATCATCCATGGTGGTGAACAGGCATTCCTTTGGGAAATAGAGTGAAAGGGTTTACTGTGGAAGATCACCCATGCGGTGAACAGGCATTCCTTTAGGAAACAGAGTGGAAGGGTTTACTGTGGAAGATCACCCATGGTGGTGAACAGGCATTCCTTTAGGAAACAGAGTGGAAGGGTTTACTTTGGAAGATCATCCATGGTGGTGAACAGGCATTCCTTTGGGAAATAGAGTGAAAGGGTTTACTGTGGAAGATCACCCATGCGGTGAACAGGCATTCCTTTAGGAAACAGACTGGAAGGGTTTACTGTGGAAGATCACCCATGGTGCAGAACAGGCATTCCTTCAGGAAACAGAGTGGAAGGGTTTACTGTGGAAGATCACCCTTGGTGGTGAACAGGCATTCCTATAGGAAACAGAGTGGAAGGGTTTACTGTGGAAGATCACCCATGGTGGTGAACAGGCATTCCTATAGGAAACAGGGTGGAGGGGTTTAGAGTGGAAGATCACCCATGGCGGTGAACAGGCATTCCTTTAGGAAATAGAGTGGAAGGGTTTGCTGTGGAAGATCGCCATTGTGGTGAATAGGAATTCCTTTAGGAAACAGAGTGGAAGGGTTTAGATTACTGTAGAAGATCACCCATATTGTGGTGGACACTGGACAGGTATTCTTTGGCTTAATAAGCCTAAGAGATTCTCCCATTCATGATATTTACGGCCGACTATTTTTTCCATTTAGCCGCTAAGAAAGGGAATTCAGATGCATGTCAGAATCTCGGTTGGTTGTTCGGCTCCGGTCTACATCCAGACTCTCACGGGCAAGGGGACAATATCGCTGCGTACAAGTGGTACATGGAAGGAGCTCTGCTGGGTGAGTGTACCAGTTAGTGTACCAGTTGTATATGGAAGGAGCTCAGCTAGGTTAGTGTACCAGTTAATGTACCAGTTGTATATGGAAGGAGCTCAGCTGGGTGAGTGTACCAGTTAGTGTACCGGTTGTTTATGGAAGGACTCAGCTAGGTTTTTGTACCAGTTGTATATGGAAGGAACTCAGCTAGGTTAGGAACAGGTTGTGTACCAGTTGTATATGGAAGGAGCTCAGCTAGGTTAGTGTACCACTTGTATATGGAAGGAGCTCAGCTAGGTTAGTGTACCACTTGTATATGGAAGGAGCTCAGCTAGTGTACCAGTTTGTGTACCAGTTGTATATGGAAGGAGCTCAGCTAGGTTATTGTACCAGTTTGTGTACCAGTTGTATATGGAAGGAGCTCAGCTAGGTTAGTGTACCAGTTGTATATGGAAGGAGCTCAGCTAGGTTAGTGTACCAGTTGTATATGGAAGGAGCTCAGCTAGGTTAGTGTACCAGTTAGTGTACCAGTTGTATATGGAAGGAGCTCAGCTAGGTTAGTGTACCAGTTGTATATGGAAGGAGCTCAGCTAGGTTCGTGTACCAGGTTGTGTACCAGTTGTATATGGAATGAGCTCAGCTAGGTTAGTGTACCAGTTAGTGTACCAGTTGTATATGGTAGGAGCTCAGCTAGTGTACCAGTTGTATATGGTAGGAGCTCAGCTCAACTAGGTTAGTGTACCAGTTAGTGTACCAGTTGTATATGGAAGGAGCTCAGCTAGTGTACCAGTTAGTGTATCAGTTGTATATGGAATGAGCTCAGCTAGGTTAGTGTACCAGTTAGTGTACCAGTTGTATATGGTAGGAGCTCAGCTAGTGTACCAGTTGTATATGGTAGGAGCTCAGCTCAACTAGGTTAGTGTACCAGTTAGTGTACCAGTTGTATATGGAAGGAGCTCAGCTAGTGTACCAGTTAGTGTATCAGTTGTATAGGGTAGGAGCTCAGCTGGGTGAGTGTACCAGTTAGTGTACCAGTTGTATATGGAAGGAGCTCAACTAGGTTAGTGTACCAGTTAGTGTACCGGTTGTTTATGGAAGGACTCAGCTAGGTTAGTGTACCAGTTTGTGTACCAGTTGTATATGGAAGGACTCAGCTAGGTTAGTGTACCAGTTTGTGTACCAGTTGTATATGGAAGGAGCTCAGCTAGGTTAGTGTACCAGTTTGTGTGCCAGTTGTATATGGAAGGAGCTCAGCTAGGTTAGTGTACCAGTTAGTGTACCAGTTGTATATGGAATGAGCTAAGCTAGGTTATTGTACCAGTTTGTGTACCAGTTGTATATGGAAGGAGCTCAGCTAGGTTAGTGTACCAGTTAGTGTACCAGTTGTATATGGAAGGAGCTCAGCTAGTGTACCAGTTAGTGTACCAGTTGTATAGGGTAGGAGCTCAGCTCAACTAGGTTAGTGTACCAGTTAGTGTACCGGTTGTTTATGGAAGGACTCAGCTAGGTTTTTGTACCAGTTGTATATGGAAGGACTCAGCTAGGTTAGTGTACCAGTTTGTGTACCAGTTGTATATGGAAGGAGCTCAGCTAGGTTAGTGTACCAGTTTGTGTACCAGTTGTATATGGAAGGAGCTCAGCTAGGTTATTGTACCAGTTAGTGTACCAGTAGTATATGGAAGGAGCTCAGCTAGGTTAGTGTTCCAGTTAGTGTACCAGTTGTATATGGAAGGAGCTCAGCTAGGTTAGTGTACCAGTTAGTGTACCAGTTGTATATTGAAGGAGCTCAGCTAGGTTATTGTACCAGTTAGTGTACCAGTTGTATATGGAAGGAGCTCAGCTAGGTTAGTGTACTAGGTTGTGTACCAGTTGTATATGGAAGTAGCTCAGCTAGGTTAGTGTACCACTTGTATATGGAAGGAGCTCAGCTAGTGTACCAGTTTGTGTACCAGTTGTATATGGAAGGAGCTCAGCTAGGTTAGTGTACCACTTGTATATGGAAGGAGCTCAGCTAGTGTACCAGTTTGTGTACCAGTTGTATATGGAAGGAGCTCAGCTAGGTTATTGTACCAGTTTGTGTACCAGTTGTATATGGAAGGAGCTCAGCTAGGTTAGTGTACCAGTTGTATATGGAAGGAGCTCAGCTAGGTTAGTGTACCAGTTGTATATGGAAGGAGCTCAGCTAGGTTAGTGTACCAGTTGTATATGGAAGGAGCTCAGCTAGGTTAGTGTACCAGTTAGTGTACCAGTTGTATATGGAAGGAGCTCAGCTAGTGTACCAGTTGTATATGGAAGGAGCTCAGCTAGGTTAGTGTACCAGTTTGTGTACCAGTTGTATATGGAAGGAGCTCAGCTAGGTTAGTGTACCAGTTAGGTACTGCTGTCAATACTGCTGTACTA
>JAUCBJ010001461.1:0-56891 GCA_032718475.1 Nemertoderma westbladi | reverse complement strand
GAACGTTTGGTCTTAATGCTCTTTGCAGCAGCCTTCACTTCTGCAATTTAATTATGTTAATAATAAGAGTACATAGAAGTATATATATATGAACCAGACTTTTAGGGGAATAGAAAATAAATACTATTATTGTTTTGTATGTCCGACTCGTTAGAAACCATCAACCGTTGGTGACTATACTACTAAGCACAATGAGTATCGGGGGGGGGGGGGGGGGAGGGGGGGGGGTTAGGGACCGTGGACCGTCTCGTAGAGTCCCTCGTTATTGTTGAGTGAGGGGTCCACAGTCCCTATGATGGAGGCCGCATTGCCAACTAGGATGGCGATTGCCAGCCTCTGCAGGAGGAAACGGCGAGATCGGGGCTCCTGGATGACAGAGTGGAGTCTGGCCCCGATCTCCTTCAGGAACTCGGATGTTTCAGGGCCGGGGCGGCCCAATGTCTCGTAGGCCACCGGGTGGAAGAGGTAGCCCCGGTCCATGAGTTCCTGATATTTGCGGATCTTTATAGATTCCGCTTCCTCCGCAGTACGGCCTCCCGCGAATAGAGTCTGGGCGAGGTGGCTGGGTGCCAGAGGGTCCGCCACCGTCGCGTCCCACGTGAGGAACCGTCCGCGGCTCCACGGGACCAGGGTGACGCCATCTACTCGCTTCCCATCCCCTCTACACAAGCCTAGAGGCTCGAGCGTAGCGGGGACGCCACAGCTGATGAGCGCCCGGCGAACAATGTCGTTAACCATTGAGTGGCGCGGAAGTCTGCCGAGGCTCCTAGAGCAGGATAGCCCATGAAGGCCATCCGACAGAACATCCTTGCCACACCGGGCACAGCTGTGGGGCTCGGTTAGCCTGCTCCCAAGGCGAGTGCCGACCGAGATCCGGAACTGCGAGTCCGTCAGCTTCAGTCCCAGAGAGCTGACGGGGATGGCGTCAAGCCAGCAGCCTGCGGCAGGGTGGTCCAGGGAGTTCAACCTCGCCACCCCGGATGGTGGGAGGGACTCCCGCAGGGCTGTTAGCCTGGCCTCGTGGACAGGGGCCAGGTAGGCCCACTGCTTCGTGGCCGCGGACGGAAAAGCAGCGGGGGTGGTTGGTGTTGCGGACAGTGGCGGTGGTGTCGTGGGTGGTAGCGGTGGTGTAGTGGGTGGTGGCGGTGATGTCGCGGGTGGTAGCGGTGGCGTAGTGGGTGGTGGCGTCGTCGTGGGTGGAGGCGGTGGTGTCAGGGCCGGTGGCGGTGGCGTCGTGGGTTGTGGCGTCGTGGGTGGTGTCGCGGATGGTGGCGGTGGCGTCGCGTGTGGTGGCGGTGGCGGTGGCGTAGTGGGTTGTGGCGGTGATGTCGCGGGTGGTAGCGGTGGCGTAGTGGGTGGTGGCGTCGTCGTGGGTGGAGGCGGTGGTGTCAGGGCTGGTGGCGGTGGCGTCGTGGGTTGTGGCGTCGTGGGTGGAGGCGGTGATGTCGCGGGTGGTAGCGGTGGCGTAGTGGGTGGAGGCGTCGTCGTGGGTGGAGGCGGTGGTGTCAGGGCCGGTGGCGGTGGCGTCGTGGGTTGTGGCGTCGTGGGTGGTGTCGCGGATGGTGGCGGTGGCGTCGCGTGTGGTGGCGGTGGCGGTGGCGTAGTGGGTTGTGGCGGTGATGTCGCGGGTGGTAGCGGTGGCGTAGTGGGTGGTGGCGTCGTCGTGGGTGGAGGCGGTGGTGTCAGGGCTGGTGGCGGTGGCGTCGTGGGTTGTGGCGTCGTGGGTGGTGTCGCGGATGGTGGCGGTGGCGTCGCGTGTGGTGGCGGTGGCGGTGGCGTAGTGGGTTGTGGCGGTGATGTCGCGGGTGGTAGCGGTGGCGTAGTGGGTGGTGGCGTCGTCGTGGGTGGAGGCGGTGGTGTCAGGGCTGGTGGCGGTGGCGTCGTGGGTTGTGGCGTCGTGGGTGGTGGAGGCGGTGGTGTCGCGGATGGTGGCGGTGGCGTTGCGTGTGGTGGCGGTGGCGGTGGTGTAAAGGATGGTGGCGCTAGAGGCGGGGGAACGGGGGTCACGACAGGGTCGAGAGTCGTTGACCACGCAGCGAGGGCACGGTTGTGGGATGGGGAGGGGGTGTCCACCGGAGACTCAAAGAGGGAGTAGGAGAGTCCAGAGCAGGCAGCCGCGGAAGCCAGAAAGGCGGAAGGTGCGAGCTGCACAGCCGAGGTCAGTCCTAGACCCCCGCAACGCGCAGGCAAACAGGATTGTGCCCACGCGGAGTCGTCCAGGTGGACGTTGGATATCTCCTGCAGGGTGCTCCGCTGGATGGAATCGTACTCCTCCAGCAGCCCCGGGAAGTCGAAACACGGAGCCGTTCGGAGGAAGTACGTCAGTCGCGGAATGGTGAAGGAGCACCGCAGGAGGAAGAAGGCGTGATGGGAGTCGAGAAGAGGGAGTCGGGAGACGAGAGTCCGGAGGTCCGCGAGTTTGTTGTCGAGACAGGAGACGATGGCATTGTCTCCTATGGGTGCGCCCAGGATCTTCAGGTCTTCTAGTGGGCGCACCTGAATCCCCTCGCAGACCTCGTCGAACCTGCGTTGGATGGATAGACGGGACTCCGGAGATTCCTCCCCAAGGAAGAAGAGTTCCGACTTGGAGGGGTTGATCCGGAGTCCGCAACGACCTCCCTCGAGGATGACGGATCGGAGGTCGTCTAACACCACCCGGTAGTGGTCAGCGAGATTCCCGTCGTCTAGGTACCAGATGTTAAACCTCGACTGCAGCGACTGGATGAATGGGTTCACCGTGTCGCCGAAAAGCCGGGGTCCGTCCGCATCGCCTTGCTGAACTCCTTCCTCAGAGAGGAGTGTATCCTCCCCATGGAGGAGGAAGCTAGGCGCTCCGTACGCCGCCAGCGTGGAGTTGTACACGCTGGGGTAACACTGGTACACAGTTTCGAGCATGGAATCCCGCCGGATGGAGTTAAATGCGTTGCTGAAGTCGATCTTCAGCAACACACTACCGGGTGGGTTCGGGGAGGAGGAGAGTGCCCTCGCTGCGTGGGCCGCCGCTTCAGCGCCGAGTTTGGTGCCGATCCCGAGCTGGACAGTGCCATAGGAGGAGGTACGGGGTCCCTGGGCTAGGAAGCCAGAGTATTTCCCCACCAGTCGCCGCAGAGTGTTTCCAACGGCGATCGGGCGCACCCCACCCTCCGTCTTCGTGAACGCGAAGAGATTCGCGCCGTAGAAGGTGGGGCGGATGGCGAGGGGAACTTCTCCGGAGGTGGTGGTGTTTAGGAATCCCGCGAGTCGTTGTAGAAGACGGGCCGCGGCCTCTCCGTTGGTGGGGGAGATCAGGTCTTTGAGTATTTGGGGCCGCAACCCATCTGGTCCTCCGGCACTGCCGCTCGGGAACGACAGGATAAGTCTGCGGGCGATAGTAGAGGAACAAGGCGAGGCCGTAGTGTTGAGGTCCACTGGAGGTGGGTTTGGACGGCGGTTGTCGGGCCGTGCGGGGTGTTTCTTCCGCAACGCCTCCAGTGTCTCCGGCGTGTTGGGCGCAAGTGAGTCTGCTGAGGATGCCAACCGGATGGCGCCCTTCACGTCAGAGTCCTCGATCTTTTCGGCTACGGCCGTCGCGAGTCGCTCTGCACCACCACGCTTCTTCGTGGCAGTTGGGGGGGCGGGGGAGTTAGAGTCCGCGAAGGGGTCGGCACGGAAGGCGGCCACTCGCGCGTTGATTGTGGCAGCGAGTGACCGAGTGTGGCGCCGACCCCCTCGTTTGGGCGTAGCGAGGCAGTGGTGGCTGACGGTCAGTAGTTTAAGCCACCCCTGGGGCTCGTTGGGCCGCGTGGCTACCTCCCCGAGGATGTCAGCGAGGAGGTCTGCAAAGTTGGAACGCGCGGCCCTGGGGACGTGGCGCAGCTGCCGTTGTTTGCAGTTCCGCAGCCGCGCCAAGACATCCCACTCCCCAAGGGTGGCCCAGTCGAAAGTCGGGGGGCACGGTGGTAGAGGAATAGGGGTGGAAGTAGTGGGTGGAGGTGTAGATGTAGGAGGAGGAGGACGGAGAGATGAAGGGAGTACAGTTCCGGTGGGGGTACGCGAGCCTGGACACCTACTGGCGAGCGGTCCGTGGACACGGAGTCGCCCGTCGGAGTTTACCGCGATTTCCCGGCGGCACTGTGGGCAGGAGGAGTGCCCAACAATGCTCCGGTTCATCGCGGAGGCGTCCAGGCTGCCGGCCATCGCGCCCTCTGCCCTCTCACGGGCAGAGGTTGTTGATATAGGTCTGTAGGTATATCAGTATACAGGTATATAGGCCTAGCACAGTGCAGTACAGCACAAGTATGTCTTTCAGGCAGTCAGGGAAATCCGAAAACTGAAAACTGAAAGTAAGTCTGTAAGTAGGCCTACTATCTACTACAAAACTCTTAATTAATGATGATATCATGTAAGCTTATATATATGAATACTATTATTATTATTTACATATTATACATTATAAATACATATTTCAGATGTAGAAATCACGGTGTTCTTTCTTGGTTGAAAGGTCACAAAAGATACTGCCGATTCAAAGAATGTATGTGCGAGAAATGTGTCCTTATTGCTGAACGCCAACGTGTGATGGCAGCCCAGGTAAGCGGAACCAGAGAACCTCTGAAATATATAAGAATTACTGGCAGCCCAGGTAAGCGGAACCAGAGAACCTCTGAAATATATAAGAATTACTGGTAGCCCAGGTAAACGGAACCAGAGAACCTCTGAAATATATAAGAATTACTGGCAGCCCAGGTAAACGGAACCAGAGAACCTCTGAAATATATAAGAATTACTGGTAGCCCAGGTAAGCGGAACCAGAGAACCTCTGAAATATATAAGAATTACTGGCAGCCCAGGTAAACGGAACCAGAGAACCTCTGAAATATATAAGAATTACTGGTAGCCCAGGTAAGCGGAACCAGAGAACCTCCGAAATATATAAGAATTATTTTACAAATGTGAAGTTAAACATCTTGTAGTCATAATTATATTATTATTACTATTATAATTTAACTCATTAAGGTTGCGTTACGGCGGCAACAAGCACACGAGCAATCCATTATGTACCAGTACCAGATGGTTCGCAGTCTAACCCACCCCTCAGGTGGAGGAGCGCAGCGAGCCAAGGACCTCGGTGCTAGTGACGGCGAGGACAGCCCTTCTAAAAGCGACCCGGAACCGGTTCCATCGGTACCGATGCCGATGTTAATGATGAACCATCTCTGTGAGTTTATGTTATGTTTGTGACCATGACAACTAACATATCCATACCATACCATATCGGATCTCCAATGAGATCCGATGGTTATTTCTGGTGGTTTATGGGTGATGCTTGATAGAAAAGGAAACCTCCACAGGATATAAAATATTTCGATCCTTTAATTACAAAATGTATCAATATATTATATATTTTTGCTGGAGGCAGTATATATTCATATACAATAACCATAAATGGTAATGATTTTCCTCTGCCAAATTTCCTTGATAAAATTATTAAATAAATGTATCTAAAACGAAATATCACACTGCTGTAATAACAATATAGTATGCGGCAATCTAATATCCCTTTCACCACCGCCTCTATTCTATACCGGCTAATTACAGTTGATATCATACAGTATTAGATTCCAAGGCCCTTTGAAATGTTAATTACTATTTTGGCAACTTTAAAACCAAATAACAAAAGAGTTTCTCGATATTTTTATTATCTCAGTTTAATCTGTTGGTCCTCGCTGATTACTTTGTATGAGAACATTGTAACATCTCGCATTGGAATAACAATGTATCGTTTTCTGTGCCAACAAACTAATCAACCCGATACTAAATAAAATCAATTCTCAATTTGGTTTGTGGAATCCACTTTAATGTATATTTCAATCAATACATGTGGGCCTACTACTATAAATGGATGATATTGATATGGACATTACAAATAATTAGTTGATTTGATGATCTAATATATAATAATATAATTTCAATTTCAATTTCAGACGACAAACCTGATGACGTATCTAGCGACATCAGTAGCCTATCGGCTTCGGACATCAGTAATCATATCGACGAGACAGGGGACAAACTCCCCCCGACAGATGTTCTCACCAAAATATTCCCAGACCACAAAAAGGAAATTCTGGAACTTATTCTTAAGGGCTGCAGCGGAAATATAATCAATGCTATAGAGTTACTGCTATCGAGCAGAACATGTCAGCAGTATAAAATAGGTTCACACTCGAGTGCAGAAAACCTCCTCAAGGATCTAACAACAGCCTCTACTGCACAATCAACGCCAACTTCTGAGACAGAACCAGTTGTACAATCAGGGCCAGTTGTACAATCAGGGCCAGTTGTACAATCAGGGCCAGTTGTACAATCAGGGCCACCAGCATCAACTGCAGACACGTCTCCTCCATTAACCGCTTCCGGTACCGGTACCTCTCTACCAATAGTTTTACCTTCTTCACCTCCCAACATTACGGGTGGAGTTAGAAATAATTTTACTACCAGAACAAAGGAGGACAGTGCCTTGACGAACCAACTAATGTCATTCGCTAATAATTTAGCGCAATTCACAGCGTGTTCCCGCAAGTTACCCGGGGCAACTAGTTGTCCTCAAATGGGGTTACCATCGGCTCCTGTCGTTACCATGCCAACAGTAAATACGACTACCGCGCAGCCCAAACAACAGGTTGCTGGGTTACCACAGCAGGTTGCTGGGTTACCACAACAGGTTGCTGGGTTACCAGCACAACAGGTTGCTGGGTTACCACCTGGTTTCCCCCCTTTTACTCCCTTCGATTTACCCTCCTATATGAATTCGGCCTGGATGCAGGGATTTGGCGGTCACTCCATCCGTCCTGGCATCCTGCCTAACTCCAATGTTTCCCTACCTAACAACCCTTTCCCATTGCCTAACTCCAATGTTTCCCTACCTAACAACCCTTTCCCATTGCCTAACTCCAATGTTTCCCTACCTAACAACCCTTTCCCATTGCCTAACTCCAATGTTTCCCTACCTAACAACCCTTTCCCATTGCCTAACTCCAATGTTTCCCTACCTAACAACCATTTCCCTTTGCCTAACTCCAATATTTCCCTACCTAACAACCATTTCCCATTGCCTAACTCCAATATTTCCCTACCTAACAACCATTTTCCATTGCCTATCTCCAATGTTTCCCCACCCAACAACTCCTTTCCACTGCCTAACTCACCTTTCCCCCTTCCCAACTCCAATGTCGCCCCACGTACTTCTAACTCTCAGTGCCTCTTCACTCATTCCCCTCAAGGCATCACATCCACAACACCAGGGGTCCTCAACTTTTCCAATCATGCGCAAACAAACAGCGACAAACTTCCATCACCAAAATATTGTGACTGAAGTGACTTGAACATCACGTTTGTAGAACATCACATAGAGACATCACGTTTGTAGAACATCACATAGAGACATCACGCTTGTTTAAACTCTTTAATCCTATTAAATGTTTTTTTTTTAATTATGCTTCTTTAATTCTTCTTATATTTTTCATTCAACATTGTTTGTCTGTAGTTGATTTATATTCTTATATTTACAAATAGTTGTCTCTATCTTATTTATCTCCTGTGTATACAATGTATTTAATTAAATAATTACTTCCATTGACGTTATATTGTATAATAGAAGTGTGAGCATTGCGCATGCGCATATTGTCCCAAAAAATTATTTCACAATATTTCACTGAAATCTGTTTCCGTAGAAAGACAATAATTTTCATAATTCATATTTTATTGCAACCTATTGGGTAACAAATAACTTTTAAAAAAAGGTGAAGAAGGATTAATTAACATAATTATGTCGATTAATTAACATAATTATGTCGATTAATTAACATAATTATGTCGATTAATTAACATAATTATGTCGATTAATTAACATAATTATGTCGGTGAACTAATATAATTATTTCGATGAACTTAAAACACGACCTTAGTATACAACCCGAAGCTCATTTCTCTTTTGGCAGTTACCTGTTACATCACATAAGAAATGGAGGCCGCATCTCAATTCAATGCAGCAAACTCCATATTCGTATCCCCCTTATATTAAAGCGCAAAAAAGTAAAAATACGAAAGAATTTGGTGTAAATTTGTTTATAATAAATTCGTGTTTTAAAAAAAAAAACACCCAGCCACTCAATTCAGTGTACCTTGATACCCCTTATTCAATAGGACACCTTGTTTACCTTTACCTTTATTCAATAGGGGATCTTGTTACCCTTTATTCAATAGGACACCTTGTTTTCCCATAACCTTGTTACCCTTTATTCAATAGGGGACCTTGTTACCCCTTATTCAATACGGGACCTTGTTACCCCTTATTCAATATGGGACCTTGTTACCCTTTATTCAATAGGACACCTTGTTACCCCATAACCTTGTTACCCTTTATTCAATAGGGGACCTTGTTACCCCTTATTCAATACGGGACCTTGTTACCCCTTATTCAATATGGGACCTTGTTACCCTTTATTCAATAGGACACCTTGTTACCCTTTATTCAATAGGGGACCTTGTTACCCAATAACCTTGTTACCCTTTATTCAATAGGACACCTTGTTACCCCATAACCTTCTTACCCTTTATTCAATAGGGGACCTTGTTACCCTTTATTCAATAGGGGACCTTGTTACCCCTTATTCAATAGGGGACCTTGTTACCCCTTATTCAATATGCGACCTTGTTACCCTTTATCCAATAGGACACCTTGTTACCCCATAACCTTGTTACCCTTTATTCAATAGGGGACCTTGTTACCCTTTATTCAATAGGACACCTTGTTACCCTTTATTCAATAGGGGACCTTGTTACCCCTTATTCAATATGCGACCTTGTTACCCTTTATCCAATAGGACACCTTGTTACCCCATAACCTTGTTACCCTTTATTCAATAGGGGACCTTGTTACCCTTTATTCAATAGGACACCTTGTTACCCCATAACCTTGTTACCCTTTATTCAATAGAGGACCTTGTTACCCCTTATTCAATACGGGACCTTGTTACCCCTTATTCAATATGCGACCTTGTTACCCTTTATCCAATAGGACACCTTGTTACCCCATAACCTTGTTACCCTTTATTCAATAGGGGACCTTGTTACCCTTTATTCAATAGGACACCTTGTTAACCTTTATTCAATAGGGGACCTTGTTACCCTTTATTCAATACGGACCTTGTTACCCCTTTTTCAATATGCGACTTTGTTACCCTTTATCCAATAGGACACCTTGTTACCCCATAACCTTGTTACCCTTTATTCAATAGGGGACCTTGTTACCCTTTATTCAATAGGATACCTTGTTAACCTTTATTCAATAGGGGACCTTGTTACCCTTTATTCAATACGGACCTTGTTACCCCTTTTTCAATATGCGACATTGTTACCCTTTATCCAATAGGACACCTTGTTACCCCATAACCTTGTTACCCTTTATTCAATAGGGGACCTTGTTACCCCTTATTCAATAGGGGACCTTGTTACCCCTTTTTCAATATGCGACTTTGTTACCCTTTATTCAATAGGGGACCTTGTTACCCTTTATTCAATAGGGGACTTTGTTACCCTTTATTCAATAGGGGACTTTGTTACCCTTTATTCAATAGTGGACTTCGTTACCTTGGTATTCAATAGGAGACCTTGTTATCATTTCTTCAATATGGATAGGGGACTTTGTTACCCTTTATTCAATAGGGGACTTTGTTACCCTTTATTTAATAGGGGACTTTGTTACCCTTTATTCAATAGGGGACATTGTTACCCTTCATTCAATAGTGGACTTCGTTACCTTGATATTCAATAGGGGACCTTGTTATCACTTCTTCAATATGGATAGGGGACTTTGTTACCCTTTATTCAATAGGGGACTTTGTTACCCTTTATTCAATAGGGGACTTTGTTACCCTTTATTCAATAGGGGACTTTGTTACCCTTTATTCAATAGGGGACTTTGTTACCCATTATTCAATAGTGCACTTCGTTACCTTGATATTCAATAGGGGACCTTGTTATCACTTCTTCAATATGGATAGGGGACTTTGTTACCCTTTATTCAATAGGGGACTTTGTTACCCTTTATTCAATACGGGACCTTGTTACCCCTTATTCAATATGCGACCTTGTTACCCTTTATTCAATACGGGACCTTGTTACCCCGTATTCAATATGCGACCTTGTTACCCTTTATCCAATAGGACACCTTGTTACCCCATAACCTTGTTACCCTTTATTCAATAGGGGACCTTGTTACCCTTTATTCAATAGGGGACTTTGTTACCCTTTATTCAATAGTGGATTTCGTTACCTTGATATTCAATAGGGGACCTTGTTATCACTTCTTCAATATGGATAGGGGACTTTGTTACCCTTTATTCAATAGGGGACTTTGTTACCCTTTATTCAATAGGACACCTTGTTACCCCATAACCTTGTTACCCTTTATTCAATAGGGGACCTTGTTACCCTTTATTCAATAGGGGACTTTGTTACCCTTTATTCAATAGTGGACTTCGTTACCTTGATATTCAATAGGGGACCTTGTTATCACTTCTTCAATATGGATAGGGGACTTTGTTACACTTTATTCAATAGGGGACTTTGTTACCCTTTATCCAATAGGACACCTTGTTACCCCATAAACTTGTTACCCTTTATCCAATAGGACACCTTGTTACCCCATAACCTTGTTACCCTTTATTCAATAGTGGACTTCGTTACCTTGATATTCAATAGAGGACCTTGTTATCACTTCTTCAATATGGATAGGGGAATTTGTTACCCTTTATTCAATAGGGGACTTTGTTACCCTTTATTCAATAGTGGACTTTGTTACACTTTATTCAATAGGGGACTTTGTTACCCTTTATCCAATAGGACACCTTGTTACCCCATAACCTTGTTACCCTTTATCCAATAGGACACCTTGTTACCCCATAACCTTGTTACCCTTTATTCAATAGTGGACTTCGTTACCTTGATATTCAATAGAGGACCTTGTTATCACTTCTTCAATATGGATAGGGGACTTTGTTACCCTTTATTAAATAGGGGACTTTGTTACCCTTTATTCAATAGGGGACCTTGTTACCCTTTATTCAATAGGGGACTTTGTTACCCTTTATTCAATAGGGGACTTTGTTACCCTTTATTCAATAGTGGACTTCGTTACCTTGGTATTCAATAGGGGCCCTTGTTATCACTTCTTCAATATTGATAGGGGACTTTGTTACCCTTTATTGAATAGGGGACTTTGTTACCCTTTATTGAATAGGGGACTTTGTTACCCTTTATTTAATAGGGGACTTTGTTACCCTTTATTCAATAGGGGACTTTGTTACCCTTTATTCAATAGTGGACTTCGTTGCCTTGGTATTCAATAGGAGACCTTGTTATCACTTCTTCAATATGGATAGGGGACTTTGTTACCCTTTATTTAATAGGGGACCTTGTTACCCTTTATTCAATAGGGGACTTTGTTACCCTTTATTTAATAGGGGACTTTGTTACCCTTTATTCAATAGTGGACTTTGTTACACTTTATTCAATAGTGGACTTCGTTACCTTGGTATTCAATAGGAGACCTTGTTACCCCATAACCTTGTTACCCTTTATTCAATAGGGGACCTTGTTACCCTTTATTCAATAGGACACCTTGTTACCCTTTATTCAATAGGGGACCTTGTTACCCCTTATTCAATATGCGACCTTGTTACCCTTTATCCAATAGGACACCTTGTTACCCCATAACCTTGTTACCCTTTATTCAATAGGGGACCTTGTTACCCTTTATTCAATAGGACACCTTGTTACCCCATAACCTTGTTACCCTTTATTCAATAGAGGACCTTGTTACCCCTTATTCAATACGGGACCTTGTTACCCCTTATTCAATATGCGACCTTGTTACCCTTTATCCAATAGGACACCTTGTTACCCCATAACCTTGTTACCCTTTATTCAATAGGGGACCTTGTTACCCTTTATTCAATAGGACACCTTGTTAACCTTTATTCAATAGGGGACCTTGTTACCCTTTATTCAATACGGACCTTGTTACCCCTTTTTCAATATGCGACTTTGTTACCCTTTATCCAATAGGACACCTTGTTACCCCATAACCTTGTTACCCTTTATTCAATAGGGGACCTTGTTACCCTTTATTCAATAGGACACCTTGTTAACCTTTATTCAATAGGGGACCTTGTTACCCTTTATTCAATACGGACCTTGTTACCCCTTTTTCAATATGCGACTTTGTTACCCTTTATCCAATAGGACACCTTGTTACCCCATAACCTTGTTACCCTTTATTCAATAGGGGACCTTGTTACCCCTTATTCAATAGGGGACCTTGTTACCCCTTTTTCAATATGCGACTTTGTTACCCTTTATTCAATAGGGGACCTTGTTACCCTTTATTCTATAGGGGACTTTGTTACCCTTTATTCAATAGGGGACTTTGTTACCCTTTATTCAATAGTGGACTTCGTTACCTTGGTATTCAATAGGAGACCTTGTTATCATTTCTTCAATATGGATAGGGGACTTTGTTACCCTTTATTCAATAGGGGACTTTGTTACCCTTTATTTAATAGGGGACTTTGTTACCCTTTATTCAATAGGGGACTTTGTTACCCTTTATTCAATAGTGGACTTCGTTACCTTGATATTCAATAGGGGACCTTGTTATCACTTCTTCAATATGGATAGGGGACTTTGTTACCCTTTATTCAATAGGGGACTTTGTTACCCTTTATTCAATAGGGGACTTTGTTACCCTTTATTCAATAGGGGACTTTGTTACCCTTTATTCAATAGTGGACTTCGTTACCTTGATATTCAATAGGGGACCTTGTTATCACTTCTTCAATATGGATAGGGGACTTTGTTACCCTTTATTCAAAAGGGGACTTTGTTACCCTTTATTCAATAGGGGACTTTGTTACCCTTTATTCAATAGGGGACTTTGTTACCCTTTATTCAATAGTGGATTTCGTTACCTTGATATTCAATAGGGGACCTTGTTATCACTTCTTCAATATGGATAGGGGACTTTGTTACCCTTTATTCAATAGGGGACTTTGTTACCCTTTATTCAATAGGGGACTTTGTTACCCTTTATTTAATAGGGGACTTTGTTACCCTTTATTCAAAAGGGGACTTTGTTACCCTTTATTCAATAGGGGACTTTGTTACCCTTTATTCAATAGGGGACTTTGTTACCCTTTATTCAATAGTAGACTTCGTTACCTTGATATTCAATAGGGGACCTTGTTATCACTTCTTCAATATGGATAGGGGACTTTGTTACCCTTTATTCAATAGGGGACTTTGTTACCCTTTATTCAATAGGGGACTTTGTTACCCTTTATTCAATAGGGGACTTTGTTACCTTGATATTCAATAGGGGACCTTGTTATCACTTCTTCAATATGGATAGGGGACTTTGTTACCCTTTATTCAATAGGGGACTTTGTTACCCTTTATTCAATAGGGGACTTTGTTACCCTTTATTCAATAGGGGACTTTGTTACCCTTTATTCAATAGGGGACCTTGTTACCCTTTATTCAATAGGGGACTTTGTTACCCTTTATTTAATAAGGGACTTTTTTACCCTTTATTCAATAGTGGACTTTGTTACACTTTATTCAATAGTGGACTTCGTTACCTTGGTATTCAATAGGAGACCTTGTTATCACTTCTTCGATATGAATAGGGGACTTTGTTACCCTTTATTCAATAGGGGACTTTGTTACCCTTTATTTAATAGGGGACTTTGTTACCCTTTATCAATAGGGGACTTTGTTACCCTTTATTCAATAGTGGACTTCGTTACCTTGATATTCAATAGGGGACCTTGTTATCACTTCTTCAATATGGATAGGGGACTTTGTTACCCTTTATTCAATAGGGGACTTTGTTACCCTTTATTCAATAGGGGACTTTGTTACCCTTTATTTAATAGGGGACTTTGTTGCCCTTTATTCAATAGGGGACTTTGTTACCCTTTATTCAATAGTGGACTTCGTTACCTTGATATTCAATAGGGGACCTTGTTATCACTTCTACAATATGGATAGGGGACTTTGTTACCCTTTATTCAATAGTGGACTTTGTTACACTTTATTCAATAGGTGACTTTGTTACACTTTATTCAATAGGGGACTTTGTTACCCTTTATTCAATAGGGGACTTTGTTACCCTTTATTCAATAGTGGACTTCGTTACCTTGGTATTCAATAGGAGACCTTGTTATCACTTCTTCAATATGGATAGGGGACTTTGTTACCCTTTATTCAATAGGGGACTTTGTTACCCTTTATTTAATAGGGGACTTTGTTACCCTTTATTCAAAAGGGGACTTTGTTACCCTTTATTCAATAGTGGACTTCGTTACCTTGATATTCAATAGGGGACCTTGTTATCACTTCTTCAATATGGATAGGGGACTTTGTTACCCTTTATTCAATAGGGGACTTTGTTACCCTTTATTCAATAGGGGACTTTGTTACCCTTTATTCAATAGGGGACTTTGTTACCCTTTATTCAATAGGGGACTTTGTTACCCTTTATTCAATAGTAGACTTCGTTACCTTGATATTCAATAGGGGACCTTGTTATCACTTCTACAATATGGATAGGGGACTTTGTTACCCTTTATTCAATAGGGGACTTTGTTACCCTTTAT
The DNA here is from genome assembly GCA_032718475.1 of Nemertoderma westbladi. Lineage (NCBI taxonomy): Eukaryota > Metazoa > Xenacoelomorpha > Nemertodermatida > Nemertodermatidae > Nemertoderma > Nemertoderma westbladi. Next base: position 42,195 of record JAUCBJ010001461.1, on the reverse strand, counting down.
TTAATAGGGGACTTTGTTACCCTTTATTCAAAAGGGGACTTTGTTACCCTTTATTCAATAGGGGACTTTGTTACCCTTTATTCAATAGGGGACTTTGTTACCCTTTATTCAATAGTGGACTTCGTTACCTTGATATTCAATAGGGGACCTTGTTATCACTTCTTCAATATGGATAGGGGACTTTGTTACCCTTTATTCAATAGGGGACTTTGTTACCCTTTATTTAATAGGGGACTTTGTTACCCTTTATTCAATAGGGGACTTTGTTACCCTTTATTCAATAGGGGACTTTGTTACCCTTTATTCAATAGGGGACTTTGTTACCCTTTATTCAATAGGGGACTTTGTTACCCTTTATTCAATAGTGGACTTCGTTACCTTGATATTCAATAGGGGACCTTGTTATCACTTCTTCAATATGGATAGGGGACTTTGTTACCCTTTATTCAATAGGGGACTTTGTTACCCTTTATTTAATAGGGGACTTTGTTACCCTTTATTCCAAAGGGGACTTTGTTACCCTTTATTCAATAGGGGACTTTGTTACCCTTTATTCAATAGGGGACTTTGTTACCCTTTATTCAATAGTGGACTTCGTTACCTTGATATTCAATAGGGGACCTTGTTATCACTTCTTCAATATGGATAGGGGACTTTGTTACCCTTTATTCAATAGGGGACTTTGTTACCCTTTATTTAATAGGGGACTTTGTTACCCTTTATTCAATAGGGGACTTTGTTACCCTTTATTCAATAGGGAACTTTGTTACCCTTTATTCAATAGGGGACTTTGTTACCCTTTATTCAATAGGGGACTTTGTTACCCTTTATTCAATAGTAGACTTCGTTACCTTGATATTCAATAGGGGACCTTGTTATCACTTCTTCAATATGGATAGGGGACTTTGTTACCCTTTATTCAATAAGGGACTTTGTTACCCTTTATTCAATAGGGGACTTTGTTACCCTTTATTCAATAGGGGACTTTGTTACCCTTTATTCAATAGGGGACATTGTTACCCTTTATTCAATAGTGGACTTCGTTACCTTGATATTCAATAGGGGACCTTGTTATCACTTCTTCAATATGGATAGGGGACTTTGTTACCCTTTATTCAATAGGGGACTTTGTTACCCTTTATTCAATAGGGGACTTTGTTACCTTGGTATTCAATAGGGGACCTTGTTATCACTTCTTCAATATGGATAGGGGACTTTGTTACCCTTTATTCAATAGGGGACTTTGTTACCCTTTATTCAATAGGGGACTTTGTTACCCTTTATTTAATAGGGGACTTTGTTACCCTTTATTCAAAAGGGGACTTTGTTACCCTTTATTCAATAGGGGACTTTGTTACCCTTTATTCAATAGGGGACTTTGTTACCCTTTATTCAATAGTGGACTTCGTTACCTTGATATTCAATAGGGGACCTTGTTATCACTTCTTCAATATGGATAGGGGACTTTGTTACCCTTTATTCAATAGGGGACTTTGTTACCCTTTATTTAATAGGGGACTTTTTTACCCTTTATTCAAAAGGGGACTTTGTTACCCTTTATTCAATAGGGGACTTTGTTACCCTTTATTCAATAGGGGACTTTGTTACCCTTTATTCGATAGTAGACTTCGTTACCTTGATATTCAATAGGGGACCTTGTTATCACTTCTTCAATATGGATAGGGGACTTTGTTACCCTTTATTCAATAGGGGACTTTGTTACCCTTTATTCAATAGGGGACTTTGTTACCCTTTATTCAATAGGGGACTTTGTTACCCTTTATTCAATAGGGGACTTTGTTACCCTTTATTCAATAGGGGACTTTGTTACCCTTTATTCAATAGTGGACTTCGTTACCTTGATATTCAATAGGGGACCTTGTTATCACTTCTTCAATATGGATAGGGGACTTTGTTACCCTTTATTCAATAGGGGACTTTGTTACCCTTTATTCAATAGGGGACTTTGTTACCCTTTATTCAATAGTGGACTTCGTTACCTTGGTATTCAATAGTGGACTTCGTTACCTTGGTATTCAATAGTGGACTTCGTTACCTTGGTATTCAATTATAGTTTCTAGCCAAATAAATTTTTCGCGCACCATCCCTATTGTACATACACATCTGATTATACTGGGTAACAGACGTTCAGGCCGAAACGCCAGTATACCGAATATACTGTATAGTTCAAAATTGAAATTCTCTAAAAATTTAAACACGATTGCTTTTTCTGTGTAAGCTGTATCAGACCTCATTATAGAAAGTCACGGATACAATAGCCTGCAAATGATATAATGACACAGAATGATAGGAGGTGGCCCTGTAGGCCAAACTTTAATAGTCCGGAGAATCAGCAACCAGCCAAATAAAAGTCTTTCATGGTTCGCCGCTCTAATTGTAACCGGTAAAGTATGTGATGAGTGGAGGTAGAGTGGATGACAGGGTAGCTAGTGGGTAGCAGTAGGAGGGACGTTTGGGCTCTTTGCGAACAATGTAACATTGTCTCGCTAGTGGCGAGATCGTGCCTAATTGGTTCTGCATCACTGAGCAAGGCTTTAAAGGGGCAGGGCATTGGGAGCTTTAGGTAGGTCAGCATGTCTGCTAGCCATTACCCGTACAGTCATGGGACGGTCCATAACGGCTTAGGTAACAATATATCGGTAACCCGGTGCATTACACCGTGATACCGAGATCATTGTTCCTCTGTTATTTATGGCCCCATGGTGCCTCGCTTTTGGCGAAGCTAAAAGCAAATAAACTCGTATGGGCCGGGCCAAGCAATGGCCTGTTTGCGGTATAGGCTACATTCTGTAATGCTGTACCACAGTCCACAATAATAGGACCCCAGTTCAAGTGACAGATGCTTAGTATTTGTATTTTGAGCGTTGTACAGTACTACAGTACGACTACATGTATCTGAAAATACTTATACATACAGTATATACACGTTCGTGGGGACTTCGCGCAGCACGTAGTCGGCAAGCCTTGGCATACGGTTCATATAGAGCAAATGGGGCATGTCTAGTTTGGACCCCATATCCCATGCTATAAATGTATTCATTCGATATACAATCATATGTTAATCCGCTAGGTGGTGTCAAATTGTTATTCTGCAATTTCGTACTTACCAGTGCAGCACTGTACAGCAGTACCGTACCGGTAGGCCTATGTCATTACTTCTGAGTCTCTAGCGGATCCCTAATTAAATGTCTTAACTTTTCAATTTCGTAAAAGATAGACTTCATGATTCTCTACAGGCCACCAAAATTTCAGCTCAGGAAAATGATGCCTTCCCGAGAAATTTAACATTTTCTAAAAACCACATAATCTGTCGTAGCTGACGTCAGACTGCATGATTTTTCACCAAACTTTACAAACTTTCTAAACTTTCTCTCTACTACTTACCTACTAAGTTTGGTTCAATTCCGAACCAGCGATGCAGAGAAATTCGCGTTCAAACATTTACCAGACGGACGGACAGACAGACAGACGGACATGCCCCATTTGCCCTATATGAACCGTATGCCAAGGCTCGCCGACTACGTGTCTCGCCCCACATGTTTATTCCTCTCAGATTTTAGGCCACTGGTCCCATTGTGAAATATATGCGGTATGTATAAGAAAGGCAGTGATTTTTTATGTCCTTTTATTTGACTTTTTTGTCCTCCTTTTTTTACGAATTGTGCATAATGACTGTGCTTTTAATGACTTTTGTTGTCCTTTTAATGACTTTTGTTGTCCTTTTAATGACTTTTTATGTATGTATTTCTTCAAACTGTCAGACTGCTGATTTCTGGACTGTCAGACAGTTGATTTCAACATGCCTATGCCAAAACATTCAAAATTTGTTGATTTCTGGTCTGTCGGACAGTTGGTTTTACTATGCCTGTGCCAAAACATTCCATGATTCCAAGATTTATAGACTATGAGATAGAATTCCATATGCGCCTGTGGTAAAATACTCTAAATTTAATAGTTTGTGGTTGTTGTCGATAATCGATTACCACATGCCGTAGCAAAACACTCATTTTATAGCCAAAAACAATTACCAATTGATGGAAAGGAGCAGGTTAAGGCCGGATTTTCTAACCAAAACAATAAACAGTTACTTTACCAAATCAGGGAAAGCAGCAGGTTACAGAGGCGGGATTTTCTAACCAAAACAATAAACGATCATTTAACTAATTGAGGGAAAGGAGCAGGTTACAGAGACGGGATTTTATAACCAAAACAATAAACGATAACATTACCAATTGAGAGAAATGAGCAGGTTACAGAGGCGGGATTTTCTAACCAAAACAATAAACAGTCACATTACCAAATTAGGGAAAGGAGCAGGTTACAGAGACGGGATTTTCTAACCAAAACAATAAACGATAACATTACCAATTGAGAGAAAGGAGCAGGTTACATAGGCGGGATTTCCTAACCAAAACAATAAACGATCACTTAACTAATTGAGGGAAAGGAGCAGGTTACAGAGGCGGGATTTTATAACCAAAACAATAAACAGTCACTTTAACAAATCGGGGAAAGGAGCAGGTTACAGAGGCGGGATTTCCTAACCAAACAATAAACGATCACTTAACTAATTGAGGGAAAGGAGCAGGTTACAGAGGCGGGATTTTCTAACCAAAACAATAAACGATCATTTAACTAATTGAGGGAAAGGGGCAGGTTACAGAGGCGGGGGAAAGGAGCAGGTTACAGAGGCGGGATTTTCTAACCAAAACAACCGGTCAGCCGTTAGGCCTACCAGTACCGTATTTAATTGGTATGCTATACAGTAGGCCTACAGCAGTACCGGTGCCGGTACCGGTACTAAAATACAGAAATACCTGCTTTATACCTACATCTGTACATACAATACAGCAACATAGTGCTATATATACTAATACTGGTACTGATAGCCTGAGAGAACAGCAGTAGAGAAACCGGTAGCTGGGTAGCATGGAACATAACATTAAATTTTTGGAGGACATAAAAAATAAAAAAAAAGAACAAAAAAAAAAGGATTTAAACGGACAATAAAAATTATTGCGTATAAGAAATAGTTATACATGTATATAGTTGACAAAGTTTAGCGTCATCTAGCGGGTAACTATGAAATTTTCTATGTTATATACATATATATATATATATATTTTGAATGCGCAATTAGGCCATTATTAAATAATTTAATAGGGTGCATATCTTACATAGGATGCTTAATAGATTTATTAATGAGGTATTTTGTTTGAATGAAGTTCGTAACCATTGTGTGTTGGTCGTGTTTGTTTGTTTAGGTAGGGTTGGGAGGGGGGGGGGGGGGGGGTGTGGTGTATACATGTCAAAGAATGAGCCGCCAAGGTGTGCTGAGAGATAAGACGAATGGAGGTGTCGACTAGGGTAGGGATGAATTTATATAACCACTGGTGTTAATCTAAAAACATTTCGTTTTGCAATATAGGATATAATTTTTGTAAAATTTTGAAATATTACCATCGCCTTTAATATTTCTAAATGTTCTAAAAATTATAGCACTACAGTAGTGATGCAATGTTAACCTGGCTTCTAGTTGGGGGGGGGGGGGGGGGGGGGGGGAGGGGGGAGGGGATTAAAAATGGTTGAATAATAGTGCAGTTTTCAAACCGTGATAGTTAGTTGCTGCCGCACTGGTAACAACCATTGTTGATTCCGGCCTTTTTTGCGGCTACACGTTTATCGATAAATTTTCACTTTATTTACTTTCATATAATGTAATGTAATGTAATGTAATTGCACTCCAAATAATTGCACCGACAAATAAAATAATTAATTATTTAAAATTAATCTTAATGACATACATATTCACAAAATGAAATGAAATCAGACCTTTAATTAAACAATTATATGTATGGAGGGAGAAGATAACCCAGGCAATGTTGCACTTACGAGCGTATCTCTATTGGAATTAAGTAAAAATATTGCAAACTAAAAAAATAAAAAGGTAAAACACGGTCGGTCATTATGAACAGAGAAAATATAAAAAATATAAATCAAAATCAAATCAAAATACGAGGCGGGGTATAATGTGTGCATATTTAAACAAAATGACACAAGTGACTAAAATCAATATGACGTATATGGCAATTAAAAATATATAAATTACGTGCATTAACGGCATCTGAGGGCAAGGAATTCCACACGGATACTATACGGCTGGCAAAACGATTTCTGACAACGACTAGCCTGCTAGGCTGTGCAAACAGTTTCCTGTTATGGCCTCGCAAACCTTGCCGTTGCACATGCGAGAAAAAATCGTTAAAATGAAGGTCAATGTTATTGTGACAAATATTATAAACCATACGGATATCAAAAATTATTCGCCTAACTTCTAATGGTTGGAGTTTCAAGTGTATTAATCTATTAGAGTAACTGTTATCTATGTGTGTTAACTGACATCTTGAAAACAATCGTCTGGTGAAATATCGTTGGACGCGCTCAACCAATTTTATATTAAAAATTTGGTGAGGAGACCAAACCACAGTACAAGAACTCTAACAGTGGGCGAACATACGCCTTATAAGCCGTAATAAGTACATTGACATTAGAAGTGTGGAAGCACCTAAATATTATATTGCACATTTTATACGCCTTGGATACTTGTTGGCTGCAGTATTTGCTGAAACGCATATTTTTGGTAACGATAAAAACCAAGGTCCTTATAACTCTCCTTGAGTTCTAGAATAGAACCGTTGAGAGTGTACTCACTAGGTGTGCGTGTACCAAGGTGAAGTACATGACATTTGTGCGCAGCGACATTGAGCTGCCAGGTTTAGTTATATGCCATACTGCCAGATATAGTTTAGTTTAGTTTAATACGCCAAATGCAAATAAAAATTAATACATACAGCACATAAATTCTTATAAAACACAATGAACTGGCAAAACTATAAGGATTCTACGCATATGCGTATATTTATTTTATTAAGTACTGCAGGTAAGTTACATACATTATAGGTAAGATAAGATAAGATAAGATAAGATTTATTAACAATTTCTACACAGATATAGAGCAAATTTGTACTAAATAAATTGATAACTATTGTATATAATATATGCATGCACATAATGTACTCTACGTGTAGCTGGTACCTGGACGGGTAGTCCCATTACCCATGCGCATAATGTACTCTACGTGTAGCTGGTACCTGGACGGGTAGTCCCATTACCCATGCGCATAATGTACTCTACGTGTAGCTGGTACCTGGACGGGTAGTCCCATTACCCATGCACATAATGTACTCTACGTGTAGCTGGTACCTGGACGGGTAGTCCCATTACCCATGCACATAATGTACTCTACGTGTAGCTGGTACCTGGACGGGTAGTCCCATTACCCATGCACATAATGTACTCTACGTGTAGCTGGTACCTGGACGGGTAGTCCCATTACCCATGCACATAATGTACTCTACGTGTAGCTGGTACCTGGACGGGTAGTCCCATTACCCATGCACATAATGTACTCTACGTGTAGCTGGTACCTGGACGGGTAGTCCCATTACCCATGCACATAATGTACTCTACGTGTAGCTGGTACCTGGACGGGTAGTCCCATTACCCATGCACATAATGTACTCTACGTGTAGCTGGTACCTGGACGGGTAGTCCCATTACCCATGCACATAATGTACTCTACGTGTAGCTGGTACCTGGACGGGTAGTCCCATTACCCATGCACATAATGTACTCTACGTGTAGCTGGTACCTGGACGGGTAGTCCCATTACCCATGCACATAATGTACTCTACGTGTAGCTGGTACCTGGACGGGTAGTCCCATTACCCATGCACATAATGTACTCTACGTGTAGCTGGTACCTGGACGGGTAGTCCCATTACCCATGCACATAATGTACTCTACGTGTAGCTGGTACCTGGACGGGTAGTCCCATTACCCATGCACATAATGTACTCTACGTGTAGCTGGTACCTGGACGGGTAGTCCCATTACCCATGCACATAATGTACTCTACGTGTAGCTGGTACCTGGACGGGTAGTCCCATTACCCATGCACATAATGTACTCTACGTGTAGCTGGTACCTGGACGGGTAGTCCCATTACCCATGCACATAATGTACTCTACGTGTAGCTGGTACCTGGACGGGTAGTCCCATTACCCATGCACATAATGTACTCTACGTGTAGCTGGTACCTGGACGGGTAGTCCCATTACCCATGCACATAATGTACTCTACGTGTAGCTGGTACCTGGACGGGTAGTCCCATTACCCATGCACATAATGTACTCTACGTGTAGCTGGTACCTGGACGGGTAGTCCCATTACCCATGCACATAATGTACTCTACGTGTAGCTGGTACCTGGACGGGTAGTCCCATTACCCATGCACATAATGTACTCTACGTGTAGCTGGTACCTGGACGGGTAGTCCCATTACCCATGCACATAATGTACTCTACGTGTAGCTGGTACCTGGACGGGTAGTCCCATTACCCATGCACATAATGTACTCTACGTGTAGCTGGTACCTGGACGGGTAGTCCCATTACCCATGCACATAATGTACTCTACGTGTAGCTGGTACCTGGACGGGTAGTCCCATTACCCATGCACATAATGTACTCTACGTGTAGCTGGTACCTGGACGGGTAGTCCCATTACCCATGCACATAATGTACTCTACGTGTAGCTGGTACCTGGACGGGTAGTCCCATTACCCATGCACATAATGTACTCTACGTGTAGCTGGTACCTGGACGGGTAGTCCCATTACCCATGCACATAATGTACTCTACGTGTAGCTGGTACCTGGACGGGTAGTCCCATTACCCATGCACATAATGTACTCTACGGAGCTGGTACCTGGACGGGTAGTCCCATTACCCATGCACATAATGTACTCTACGAGCTGGTACCTGGACGGGTAGTCCCATTACCCATGCACATAATGTACTCTACGAGCTGGTACCTGGACGGGTAGTCCCATTACCCATGCACATAATGTACTCTACGTATAGCTGGTACCTGGACGGGTAGTCCCATTACCCATGCACATAATGTACTCTACGAGCTGGTACCTGGACGGGTAGTCCCATTACCCATGCACATAATGTACTCTACGTGTAGCTGGTACCTGGACGGGTAGTCCCATTACCCATGCACATAATGTACTCTACGAGCTGGTACCTGGACGGGTAGTCCCATTACCCATGCACATAATGTACTCAACGTGTAGCTGGTACCTGGACGGGTAGTCCCATTACCCATGCACATAGTGTACTCTACGTATAGCTGGTACCTGGACGGGTAGTCCCATTACCCATGCACATAATGTACTCTACGAGCTGGTACCTGGACGGGTAGTCCCATTACCCATGCACATAATGTACTCAACGTGTAGCTGGTACCTGGACGGGTAGTCCCATTACCCATGCACATAATGTACTCTACGAGCTGGTACCTGGACGGGTAGTCCCATTACCCATGCACATAATGTACTCTACGAGCTGGTACCTGGACGGGTAGTCCCATTACCCATGCACATAATGTACTCTACGAGCTGGTACCTGGACGGGTAGTCCCATTACCCATGCACATAATGTACTCTACGAGCTGGTACCTGGACGGGTAGTCCCATTACCCATGCACATAATGTACTCAACGTGTAGCTGGTACCTGGACGGGTAGTCCCATTACCCATGCACATAATGTACTCTACGAGCTGGTACCTGGACGTGTAGTCCCATTACCCATGCACATAATGTACTCTACGAGCTGGTACCTGGACGGGTAGTCCCATTACCCATGAACATAATGTACTCTACGAGCTGGTACCTGGACGGGTAGTCCCATTACCCATGCACATAATGTACTCAACGTGTAGCTGGTACCTGGACGGGTAGTCCCATTACCCATGCACATAATGTACTCTACGAGCTGGTACCTGGACGGGTAGTCCCATTACCCACGCACATAATGTACTCTACGAGCTGGTACCTGGACGGGTAGTCCCATTACCCATGCACATAATGTACTCAACGTGTAGCTGGTACCTGGACGGGTAGTCCCATTACCCATGCACATAATGTACTCTACGAGCTGGTACCTGGACGGGTAGTCCCATTACCCATGCACATAATGTACTCTACGAGCTGGTACCTGGACGGGTAGTCCCATTACCCATGCACATAATGTACTCTACGTGTAGCTGGTACCTGGACGGGTAGTCCCATTACCAATGCACATAATGTACTCTACGTGTAGCTGGTACCTGGACGGGTAGTCCCATTACCCATGCACATAATGTACTCTACGAGCTGGTACCTGGACGGGTAGTCCCATTACCCATGCACATAATGTACTCTACGAGCTGGTACCTGGACGGGTAGTCCCATTACCCATGCACATAATGTACTCAACGTGTAGCTGGTACCTGGACGGGTAGTCCCATTACCCATGCACATAATGTACTCTACGAGCTGGTACCTGGACGGGTAGTCCCATTACCCATGCACATAATGTACTCTACGAGCTGGTACCTGGACGGGTAGTCCCATCACCCATGCACATAATGTACTCTACGTGTAGCTGGTACCTGGACGGGTAGTCCCATTACCAATGCACATAATGTACTCTACGTGTAGCTGGTACCTGGACGGGTAGTCCCATTAACCATGCACATAATGTACTCTACGTGTAGCTGGTACCTGGACGGGTAGTCCCATTACCCATGCACATAATGTACTCTACGTATAGCTGGTACATGGACGGGTAGTCCCATTACCCATGCACATAATGTACTCTACGTGTAGCTGGTACCTGGACGGGTAGTCCCATTACCCATGCACATAATGTACTCTACGTGTAGCTGGTACCTGGACGGGTAGTCCCATTACCCATGCACATAATGTACTCTACGAGCTGGTACCTGGACGGGTAGTCCCATTACCCATCCACATAATGTACTCTACGAGCTGGTACCTGGACGGGTAGTCCCATTACCCATGCACATAATGTACTCTACGTGTAGCTGGTACCTGGACGGGTAGTCCCATTACCCATGCACATAATGTACTCTACGAGCTGGTACCTGGACGGGTAGTCCCATTACCCATGCACATAATGTACTCTACGTGTAGCTTGTACCTGGACGGGTAGTCCCATTACCTATGCACATAATGTACTCTACGAGCTGGTACCTGGACGGGTAGTCCCATTACCCATGCACATAATGTACTCTACGAGCTGGTACCTGGACGGGTAGTCCCATTACCCATGCACATAATGTACTCTACGTGTAGCTGGTACCTGGACGGGTAGTCCCATTACCTATGCACATAATGTACTCTACGTATAGCTGGTACCTGGACGGGTAGTCCCATTACCCATGCACATAATGTACTCTACGAGCTGGTACCTGGACGGGTAGTCCAATTACCCATGCACATAATGTACTCTACGTATAACTGGTACCTGGACGGGTAGTCCCATTACCCATGCACATAATGTACTCTACGAGCTGGTACCTGGACGGGTAGTCCCATTACCCATGCACATAATGTACTCTACGTGTAGCTGGTACCTGGACGGGTAGTCCCATTACCCATGCACATAATGTACTCTACGTGTAGCTGGTACCTGGACGGGTAGTCCCATTACCCATGCACATAATGTACTCTACGTGTAGCTGGTACCTGACAGGGTAGTCCCATTACCCATGCACATAATGTACTCTACGTGTAGCTGGTACCTGGACGGGTAGTCCCATTAACCATGCACATAATGTACTCTACGTGTAGCTGGTACCTGGACGGGTAGTCCCATTACCCATGCACATAATGTACTCTACGAGCTGGTACCTGGACGGGTAGTCCCATTACCCATGCACATAATGTACTCTACGAGCTGGTACCTGGACGGGTAGTCCCATTACCCATGCACATAATGTACTCAACGTGTAGCTGGTACCTGGACGGGTAGTCCCATTACCCATGCACATAATGTACTCTACGAGCTGGTACCTGGACGGGTAGTCCCATTACCCATGCACATAATATACTCTACGAGCTGGTACCTGGACGGGTAGTCCCATCACCCATGCACATAATGTACTCTACGTGTAGCTGGTACCTGGACGGGTAGTCCCATTACCAATGCACATAATGTACTCTACGTGTAGCTGGTACCTGGACGGGTAGTCCCATTAACCATGCACATAATGTACTCTACGTGTAGCTGGTACCTGAACGGGTAGTCCCATTACCCATGCACATAATGTACTCTACGTATAGCTGGTACCTGGACGGGTAGTCCCATTACCCATGCACATAATGTACTCTACGTATAGCTGGTACATGGACGGGTAGTCCCATTACCCATGCACATAATGTACTCTACGTATAGCTGGTACATGGACGGGTAGTCCCATTACCCATGCACATAATGTACTCTACGTATAGCTGGTACCTGGACGGGTAGTCCCATTACCTATGCACATAATGTACTCTACGAGCTGGTACCTGGACGGGTAGTCCCATTACCCATGCACATAATGTACTCTACGAGCTGGTACCTGGACGGGTAGTCCCATTACCCATGCACATAATGTACTCTACGTATAGCTGGTACCTGGACGGGTAGTCCCATTACCCATGCACATAATGTACTCTACGAGCTGGTACCTGGACGGGTAGTCCCATTACCCATGCACATAATGTACTCTACGAGCTGGTACCTGGACGGGTAGTCCCATTACCCATGCACATAATGTACTCTACGTATAGCTGGTACCTGGACGGGTAGTAGTCCCATTACCCATGCACATAATGTACTCTACGAGCTGGTACCTGGACGGGTAGTCCCATTACCCATCCACATAATGTACTCTACGAGCTGGTACCTGGACGGGTAGTCCCATTACCCATCCACATAATGTACTCTACGAGCTGGTACCTGGACGGGTAGTCCCATTACCCATGCACATAATGTACTCTACGTGTAGCTGGTACCTGGACGGGTAGTCCCATTACCCATGCACATAATGTACTCTACGAGCTGGTACCTGGACGGGTAGTCCCATTACCCATGCACATAATGTACTCTACGTGTAGCTTGTACCTGGACGGGTAGTCCTATTACCTATGCACATAATGTACTCTACGAGCTGGTACCTGGACGGGTAGATTAGATTAGATTATCGCGCAAACGCGCGCAGCACCAGTCTAGCTGGCATTTATTCAAACAGTAAAAACTTAAAAATCATCAAAACATTAAAACCGCATTGAAAGTGAAGGTTAAAATGCACAGTAATAAAATGGTAGGTAAGTTACCGTTAAATGGGGTTACACAGCACGGCATTCTAAATGCACCCAAAACCAAAAAGCATCACGTCTTTTCCCTACCCTAATTGTGAAGTGACATTAAAACCACAAATATCAGGATATATAATAGACCTCGTGTACTAAAATCCTGCTAGGTTTAAAATTAAACAATTGAATCAAACAAAATCAAACATAACACGATCAAATCGAGAAATCTGCACTGGGTACTGGGTAGACTCCTACTAGATTTACATTTAGAAACCCGAGAAATCTGCACTGGGTACTGGGTGGGTAGTCTCCTACCGCTAAAATGCACGACATACTGTATGGAACCCAAGATCGCGAAAATACAGAGGGTAAATCTCCTTAGATCTAGAAACTGGACAAGTACAGTGTAATCTACTTGGTTTACATAACAAAATAGGCTACTAAGTGCACGACATAATGCAACTTAAAATGGAAAATTCACAGGCTATCATATCTCATAATTCAAATATTCTGAAATATTCTTTTATGTGCTTATGCTTTGAACGAAAAGATACACCTGGTATTGAAAAAGTGTTTGAAATAAAATTAGCTGACATTTGAGAAACTGCTGAGACTTCTGGGGGAGATAGTCGTTCCTTAAGCGATTTATCGCAGTACTGATAGTTGCACAGCGATTTAATCGAGGGAAGACTATGCTCTTGTATGGCATATCTTAACGTGCCCCCTAAGCCTTGATACGTCCCTGGATTTCCCAACGCGTTATTTTGAACACCCAACCTAAAAATCACTTGTAGATTGTAATTGGGAGTAGATAGACCTCGCAGTAGGGTCCCAAGACACGATCTATAGGCTCCCACAGATAAACTATCTGTTCCAAACAGATGGTTTAGTGTTTCATTCGACACATACGGCCCCAAGTGAAGCAAACCTCTCAGCTTCTGGCGATAATATGCATCTAACTTGGCTTTCTCAAATTTCTTCAGAGCACCAATCGAGTATTTGTGTCGGTATAAGAACGAGGATAAAGCAATTGATCTCCATAAAAGTGCCACTTTTTCCACTGGATAGTGTTTGGTAGTCCAACCTTGCTTATGGAATCGATCAGCCAATATTGCCAGAGCCTGGATTGTATTAGCCAACACATTTACTTTATTTTGCCAAGACCTTTGGATATTAACACCAAGGAAAGTTATCGACTGTGACATATCATGGTGTCGACCATTTAAAAACAGAGTTGGAGGCGGTTTATTCTCCGCTGTATTCCAAGGAGATAGATATATCCAATTTATCTTCGAGTCTTCCAACCGCAGCCCTAGTTTGGTTATGTGTGTTTCTATACGAGTTGCCAACTTCTCCATATCCCGTGGACAACTTGCCATCAGAAGGATGTCATCAGCATATCCAAGAGCACTAAACAACTCATTATATATTCGGCAACCAATCTTACTTTGACCATTGCATGAATAAATATTTGTAAACATCCCATTTGTGTAATAGTTAAACAGGGCTGGAGATAGAATGGACCCTTGTTTTATTCCATTAAGCATAGTGAAACCATTTTCCGATACAAGGCCATTTATGTTTATGAAAAGACGACTAAGCTGATAATAAACAACCAGAATTCTACAGATGTACGGATTGATGACATCGGACATCCTCTGAAACAATTTAATCTGGTCGACTCCGTCATATGCCGCCGAGATATCCAGCTGACAAACGTATACTCCAGATCCATGCCTGCGATAATGTTCTATACACTCAAGTACAGCACTGAGAATTACATCACTGCCAATTCCCGATTGATAAGCCAACTGCTGAGGACTGGGTTCCAGAAAAAGATACTCCCTAAGTAATACTCCTTCGAGTACCTTGCCAAATATGCTGATAGATGATATTGGACGATATGACGATGGTGCACAAACATCCTTTTTCTTCCCTTTGTAGATACAGGTGACTACAGTCTCCCCAAAGAAATCAGGCAGGCATCCTAGAGATATGGACTCATTTAATAACTTTGTTACGTGGTAGCACACAACTTCTTTCTCCGAATATAAAAGGTGCTCTACAGTCATCATCTGCTTGTCTGGGGACTTATTTCTGTTGAGAAGTAGGATTGTCCGTTCAACCAACTTTTCAGAAATGACTGGTGCCTCAGTTTGACTACAAGCTGAACTTAGCTTCTCAAGTAAACTATTTATATTTTTCGGTTGAGAACTGTCCTTTTGTAGCTGATTACATAAATAGTCGGTGAGAGGACCTCTCATGGATTCAGCCGTGGTATCTTTCCGTTTATTATTTACAAAATTCCAAAATCCACTTGGGTTGTGTCTGTAACTGCCAATTAAATGATCAATGCGCTTGGATAAGTGTTGCTTGGTGAGCCAGTTTTTAAGGTGCCTCGTTGCACGCTTGGAATCTTGAAACATCTGTCCAAAAGTGTCACCCGAATCCTTACCCCTTTCACACCAAATATTATATAACTTTTTAGATGTTTGGCATCTTTCCAGTAGTTTTTTATTTCGCACCCTGATATTGTTCGACTTCTTTTTGTGCTGTTTCTTGGGTATATATTCATAGGCAGTATCATAAAATATTGCTTTCAGCGAATGACCGTACCAATCTATGTCCCTCTTTGTCCACTTTCGATCAAAACAGGAAACAATGTCCTTTAGCCTATTCAACTTGTGCTCGGTTTCTTGCATATACTTAGATAGCTTTTCCTTACTGCACTTTTCCCACGCAAAACGATGTATCCTTTGTACATTTTTTGTTGAATTTTTTTCTTTTTCTTCACGTTTTACTTCTAGTTTAAAACAAACGAGGACTGGGACATGATCAGAATTATTGTGAACCTCATCCATACCAAAAACGAAGCCTTGATGAATACTATTTGCTCCAGACCTAGATGTCACTATGTGATCGATGTATGATTTGTTGCGTCCATGAAAAGTTACAGTTGGACCTTGAAAAGCTGAGAAAGTGTCCACTGCATGAATACCTTGTTGCATTAAAAACTCATGAAATATTTTTCCCCTAGCTGATGCATGTTCTCGACTAAAGCGCAGTCCCTGCAGAGGCCCAACATCAGCGTTGAAGTCGCCAATTAGTATCGGGAGACTATTTGGGTACGACTTTAGGATGTTTGTCAGGCGACCTAAGAAGTCATAAAATTCACTAACTGGTTTACCAGCATCCGGAGCATATACATTCAGCACTAACAAATCCAAGTTACCCAAAGTAGCCTTGATACCTATGATGTCATTGCTAGATTCGAGCGGCATAATGTAGTCAAATAGGTTTTTCCTAATGAGCAAGCCGACTCCCCCACGAACTACTGCACAATGTTTAGTTTGATGGCCAGGAATATATAGGCATTCATAATTATTTTTAAAGCTTTCACACCAAATTTTTTCACATTCCGTCCCATCCAACCATAGTTCTTGTATTCCACAAATATCTACATTATGTTCATCCAACAATTTATCGACGTACATCATATTGCTAAGTGCTCCCCTTACATTAAAAGTCAGGCAGTTCAAATTAGTTTTGGTAACTACAGCAGAATTATTTTCTTTAAAATTGGTGCATTTTGCATCCAAGCCGGAGCCATTAGAATTGAGCGCTGTAGCACCATCCTGAGCACCAGATCCATCTTTATTGTTAAACACGAATCCTCTTTCTTCTCCCTTCAGTTACCCTATAATGATATTGCTTGGGGCTGAAATCTCTTTCTACTGGATAAAGGCAGTTATCCAATTCTACATACTCTGACAAGTCTCTCTCTTTAAACTCCAATGGAGTATTATAAGCAGTTGCGCGTTCTTCCCATCTAACACAAGTGATACCATCTGGCCAGAAAGATGGCTCCAAAAGATCTTGTTTACAGTTTCTCTCCATAATGAGCTTCATGTTTTTAATTCCATCACAGATTCTTGTGGTTATACGGTGAATACGTGCCCCGCGATGTTCTACATAGGCGACAATGTCTTCCTCTGTATGTTTGCAGTTAATACCATTTACAAAAAACACCTGTGATTCAAGTTGTTTTCTGCCATTATTTGAATTCCCCTTTTCTCTATGTGAGTCGTTTTCTTTTCTCTTAACATCATGTTTATCCATATCCCTACATGAAAAGTTGGTCTTTAAGTCTTTGTTCTTTGTTTCCATTTTATTATTCACTGTGACATTAATTGTGTTCAAATGTTGTTGTTTTGGAAGAGAGCTGGATTTTGTATTTGTAACACTTTCGGTACTTTCAGTCTGTTTTATCTCTGGAAAAGTGTACCTGTTAGAGACTGGTATCTGAAATGCGTGACTTCCGTTTTGATTAATGAAGTTAACGCGTTTCCTTGTGCAATTCTTTGACTTGACTATGGTATATTCCGGTTCTTTCTTCCCAAAGGTATCAAGAAACTCATTATCTGTATCACCTATGGAATCAATCACTATGAAACAGTCATCTTGGGATCCCTTGATTGATGCTTGACATACATTCTGAGCAATAGTTACACTTGTAATTGGTTTTTCTTTCATAGGCTGTGTCTGATTGTTATCTTTAGTACTCTCAACTTGTTGTTCAGCATTCCCTTTGATCAATCTTGTTAATGTTTCCATCTGATACTGAAGGACGTTTCTCAGCCGTCTTTCATGCTCTAATTCTTCACGTAGAAAACCCACTTCTTGCTTTAATGATGTTATATGAGTCTCTGTCTGGCTGAGTCTACCTTGGAGTACGGCAGAGGAATTTATACATTCCTGATGGACATCCTCCAGAGATGTGGACCCATCACTGTTGAGCTCCTTCCTTTTAAGCCGGCGCTTGCAGCATTCTGTGAAATTGTTTGATTCTTTGCATTTGTAGATCTCATAAATGTCAGTGACCAGCTCCTTTAGTGCCGCCCTGGAACGTAGCTGCAATGTGACAGAGTTTGTTGGGGACATTAAAGATTTTATGTCAGTAAAAAATTGACTTCTCAAAACATTACATTCTTCAGTTGTGTACATTTTCATCATCTGTTTAATCGCAAATTGTCGCGGTTGTTGCATGATCTGATGAAAAATTGATCCATCCGAAGTATTAATATGATTATTTTTCTGCTTATATCCAGGGTCTTCAGTGGAGTCAAAGGAACTTGTTTCCTGGTTTCCCAATGAATTTTGTAGTCGCTTAGTAGAAACCGAATCCATACTTAGACAGAAATTCTCCTTATTTTTATCGAAAGTATTTTGATATCTTTTTTCTCCTCGTTGTATCTGAGAAAAACTAAAGATACCTGCAGATTCAATTAGTTTGCATTCTGTCAGGCATTCAAGAATCCACTTGCGTGCTTTCGCACTATCAAACACCACATCTGGGAGAACAACAGTATTTAAACCGCAGGCTAGAGCATAGTAGCACACAAAAACTCCACAATCAATACTGTTTCTTTGTTTCGCGAATTTCCTTGTCGAGACAGCTGAAAACCAAATTTTTTTGTGTCTTTCTTCCGTTTCAGGAGACAGTTCATCAATTAATGCCAACAGTTTGCAGATTTCCTCAGTAGTGGCTGTAGGTACATTTATATTTAGTGAATCAATACATTCAACTTGCCTGGTCAGGGTATCAGCTATATGAAGTATAAAATGATTGCTCTGACATTCCGGGAAGAAAATATATCTTGGTTGAAGACCATCAGTATTAAATTTTCCATAATAAGCCTTTGCAATATACTTCACAGCACTTAAATTATCGTAGACTCGTGTCCCTTCAACCCAGTCCAAAGATTGTAATTTAGTTGTAAGACAGCAACTAACGTAGGAAGTGTGAGGAATGTTTCGTTCAACTAAACTTAGAAACCCCTCAAGTATGGAGTCAGTTAGCCAATCTCGGGTGTTAAGGAGATTTAAATCTGCAACTGATTGAAGAACAAGTCCCCTAGTACCAGGCTTAGCATCAGAACAACATTGCAAATAATCCTTAATTGCCTTTGAGTTGTCATGTCGAAAATTTGATTGACTACAGGGATAGACTTCTACGTGACAGGCTTGATTGAAATTCTTTGATCCCTCTACCAAGGCAGTTTCATGTTTCTCTTGATTTCCGGGACACTTACCAGCATAATGCGATGGCTGAAATGGAGCCACACCTGGGTCTAGTTGGTGTTGGTTTGATTTGTTTGCGCTCAAATTGGAAATCTCATACGAAATCTGATCCAGTGAACCAGAGACCAGCTCCCCATCCGGCTCCACCACAGCCCGATCCAATCCCAGATTTGTCGACCCAGAAGGTGAACCCTCGACCGGAGGAGAAGGAGGGTTGGATCCCGGAGATGGCGACCCGGAAGGTGAACTCTCAACTGGAGGAGATGGAGAAGGAGAGTTGGATCCCGGAGACGGCGACCCGGAAGGTGAACCCTCGACTGGAGGAGAAGCAGGGTTGGATCGCGGAGATGGCGACCCGGAAACGGAACCCTCGACTGGAGGAGAATGAGGGTTGGATCCCGGAGATGGCGACCCGGAAGGTGAACCCTCAACTGGAGGAGAAGGAGGGTTGGATCCCGGAGATGGCGACCCGGAAGGTGAACCCTCGACTGGAGGAGAAGGAGGGTTGAATCCCGGAGATGGCGACCCGGAAGGTGAACCCTCGACTGGAGGAGATGGAGAAGGAGGGTTAGATCCCGGAGATGGCGACCCGGAAGCTGAACCCACGACTGGAGGAGAAGGAGAATTGGATCCCGGAGATGGCGACCCGGAAGGTGAGCCCTCGACCGGAGGAGAAGGAGGGTTGGATCCCGGAGATGGCGACCCGGAAGCTGAACCCTCGACTGGAGGAGGAGGGTTGGATACCGGAGTCGGCGACCCGCAAGGTACCGGTATCTTCCTTAATCTCAAGATCCGTCGTCTGCCAGATCCTCTATCTTATAGGGGTCAGCGGAGTGATCCTTCTTTACAGTTAACTGGGGAACACTTTCTGTGTTCTTGGGATCTCCGGGTTTACCCAATACTGGTAGTCCTACCTTGTGGTTGTACACAGCCGATTTCCTCCTAAGGCCATCTGGTACCGTAACCGGTTGGCCTACCGATAACGATTGTCTCCGCTTTAAATCCGCCGATTTATTTGAGGTAACAGAGCTGTTTGCTTTTTTACCGGAGTTAGAGCAGAGGCCGCGTTTATTTGGCGCACAGTTTGTACATTTCCTTTGGTCGTTAACGCAGCTGCATTTATTGCAACGTCCCCTTGTAGCGGAACAGACGCAGCAAGGTGCCATAATAATCTCACGATATTGATAGGTTATAATATTTCAGCAGTATTAGTACAGCAGTATTAGTACGAATAGTCCCATTACCCATGCACATAATGTACTCTACGAGCTGGTACCTGGACGGGTAGTCCCATTACCCATGCACATAATGTACTCTACGTGTAGCTGGTACCTGGACGGGTAGTCCCATTACCCATGCACATAATGTACTCTACGTGTAGCTGGTACCTGGACGGGTAGTCCCATTACCCATGCACATAATGTACTCTACGTGTAGCTGGTACCTGGACGGGTAGTCCCATTACCCATGCACATAATGTACTCTACGTGTAGCTGGTACCTGGACGGGTAGTCCCATTAACCATGCACATAATGTACTCTACGTGTAGCTGGTACCTGGACGGGTAGTCCCATTACCCATGCACATAATGTACTCTACGTATAGCTGGTACATGGACGGGTAGTCCCATTACCCATGCACATAATGTACTCTACGTGTAGCTGGTACCTGGACGGGTAGTCCCATTACCCATGCACATAATGTACTCTACGTATAGCTGGTACCTGGACGGGTAGTCCCATTACCCATGCACATAATGTACTCTACGTGTAGCTGGTACCTGGACGGGTAGTCCCATTACCTATGCACATAATGTACTCTACGTGTAGCTGGTACCTGGACGGGTAGTCCCATTACCCATGCACATAATGTACTCTACGTGTAGCTGGTACCTGGACGGGTAGTCCCATTACCCATGCACATAATGTACTCTACGTGTAGCTGGTACCTGGACGGGTAGTCCCATTAACCATGCACATAATGTACTCTACGTGTAGCTGGTACCTGGACGGGTAGTCCCATTACCCATGCACATAATGTACTCTACGTATAGCTGGTACATGGACGGGTAGTCCCATTACCCATGCACATAATGTACTCTACGTGTAGCTGGTACCTGGACGGGTAGTCCCATTACCCATGCACATAATGTACTCTACGTATAGCTGGTACCTGGACGGGTAGTCCCATTACCCATGCACATAATGTACTCTACGTGTAGCTGGTACCTGGACGGGTAGTCCCATTACCCATGCACATAATGTACTCTACGAGCTGGTACCTGGACGGGTAGTGTGACGGGATCCAGGAGGGATCCCGATTTATCCGATGTGGTAATTTAGTCCACGCGTCCCCGCCGTGTATAAGGGTGAAATAAAGTAACTGAGTTCTGAAGTTCGGTGTATAATAATAATAGGGCATAGGATATCGATATAGATATAATGTGTACAAGGCGGGATACGGTAACTAAAGTCCCGTGATCCCCTAACTAAACTAATTGACTACCAACCTACGCTAGCACTGCTACACTGAGATAACTGAATCACTGATTAATAGGTTACTGGTTATATTGCACGGTGGCCTTACTGCTACTCAATCGATGCCATTCCCCCCTCTGATTGGTTAATACCCTTGTTGGCGCCCCGTGGAGTATTCCCATTCACTCCACCTGTTCTCTCTGGGTTAGGGGTTTGGCCCCTGACCCTCTATTGTGTGCTTCCTTCCCACTCTTATTGGGATGGCACGAGTTGGTTAATTGCCCAATCTCGTGGCTCCCAATATTGCTTATCGGCTTATAACTTTATGGGGTGTTGGCGGGATTGAATAAGCTAACACTCCCCCCCATGCTATCTTCCCGGTAAGAAGATAGCATCAACCTAAAAGTGCGTTACAATCCCGCTGGATCCCGATCTAGTATCGGGTGTGGGGTGGAATTCTTTTCTCTTGGGGTCGGCTTTCCAGGCCGCCCCCTATGGGTATGATGACGCTACCCTGTGTGCCTGGCGTCTCATGTCGGGCCGATCGCGCTCACCTCCCACGCAACTTTTGTTTCCCCAACATTTTCGCCCTATCTCACCTTCACTCTCACCCTAACTCTCTCACATTCGGACCTCCTCGTCCCTTACTCAGCCTCTTATTCTCCCCCCCCCCCACACTGGAATTGCATCGGCACTCTCTCCGCACTCCGCACTATTATTCCGTCCCTCAACCTCACTTCGTCTGTCTCTTCCCTTCTGACGAATCTCCCCCCCCCTCTCGTGCCGTCACACTCAAGAAGTGTGAAATTGTCTGGCGTCTCGTCCACTGTGCCATAGTCAGTTATCCCCCAGTCCCAATAGCTAGTTGAGAAAGGTTGTATGACTATAGTACTTACTCCGATCGTGTATTTTACTGCTAATTACTACGTACGTACATACGAATTGCACTTATATGATTATTTGCATTAATTAAATTTGTACTTAATGGTTCGTACGTTGCATGCGGCGCCTTCCAGGCGCACCACATCCCAGTCTCAGTCTCACTCCCTCGTCTCTGGGAACTTATCTGTTCCTCCTCACGTCCTCTTCCCTGGCCCGTTTCTTGGTTATCACCGCTCTTCTGGCATCATCCGCTTTCTGCTTCCGGACCTTCGCCGCCACTTCCTTGCTGATCCCGGTCGTTGGCTCCTAGGGCGCTGGTGTTATTAATGCCCGATACCGCTTCGCCGGTGGCCCCTCAGAATGGCCTGGTTGTCTCCCTCGTGTGGCGTCCCATAGGATCATTTTCATTGCCTTTAGTACGTGTTCCGCCAAGAAATCCCTAAACTCCCTCTGGTTCTCTGGTGTCCACCTGTCCAGGTACCGTTGCGTGTTCATAACTCCAGCGAACGATGCCGCCGTTGCTACCTCTTGATAGGTAAACGGTAACCTTCGCTTTATGATTTCCATGTGGGTCTCCTGGTTTATGAGGAAGAAACCCCACTTGAACTCTTGGGCCTTCATGCGCTGGCGCGTCATGGCCCCGACGTCGGCCCACTCCTCGAATCTTGTGAACTTCTCCTCGTCGCTCATCCAGTCGCACTCGCGCCCGTAGTGTCCCCGAAAGTGGCACTTTGGACATCGGTTATGCAACCGTGGACACGCCCCCATCCTGTGACTTGGTTCTCTGCAGTAGAGACAAAAGGTTCCCTTTTGGAACCGGTATAGGCAGCTGCTTTCCCGATGGGTCTGTCTCCCACAGTAGTCACAGCCGAGTACCAATGTCTCCCGTACCACCTCGTCTTTTGTCCCAAGCGATCTCCGCGGTCTATGGAGTCGCTGGTAGGCGAACTTCTCTACGTTGCTCTCCCTGTTTACGTCGATTTCTCCGCCCCTCTCGGGCATCGTCTCCCCGAATACTATCCGTGGTGCCGTTCCCGGTTGCTCGCCCAACCTGATGGTGCTCCCCGCGAAATCCATCGCCGGCTCCTCGTGCACCCAGGTCCGCTTGCCGGATCTGTTCCAGAAGGCCCTCGCCCCACTGGCTGTCACCACCCTTCCGCCAACCCAGTCCGTGTCCGAGTGGCCTATCCTTTCGATGGGCGGCATCTCTCCGAACTCGTCGTCGTCGTCCTCCTCTTCTGGTAGTGTCTCCAATCCCGGTATCCCGATGGATCCACTATGTCCCTTCCCGCCTTGACTCTCGCCCGTAGCTCTCCATCCCTCTAGCTCCCTTAGCTTCCTTGGCGGTTGGTCGCCCTCGGCGCCCGCTGGTATGGGCATCGTTTGCAACCCCGACGTCGACTGTTTCGGCGATCCCACCGTCCATCCCAATTCTCGCCCTAGAGACTCCCCCGAACTCCCTGACGAAGTCCAATGAAGTTCGTCTAGGCCCGCCTGTTCCTCGAAGCCGTAACTCTGTGCCCTGGCCTCCTCTTCCCTCTCCTCTGCTTCTATCCTCTCCCGTCTAGCGACTTCTTCCAGTCGCTTTGCTTCTCGTCTGTCCGCCTCTAGCTGCTCCCATCTCTGATACGGTGTATCTGTCTCCCCGTCTACCAGATGTCGGCTGTTGTAGTACACCGACTCGCCCTTCAGCCCCGGGTGGTCTACCAGACCGTCAAAGGCCGTCTTAAAGGCTCTCCTGTAGCTTAGGGGTGATCCCGATAACAGAAATGCCCCTGGTTCCCTTTCGATAACTACGGTCATGAATAAGTTAAGCAAACTTATCATCATCCAGTCCTCCTGCAGGATATATCGCTTCTGATATACCTTTATCGCTCCTCTGCGAAACTGATATACCTCCTGCTTTCCCGGTCTCGCTCCCCACTTCAGCGAGTTCGCTAGTTCTGCTCCGTATTCTTCCCTAAACTTCCCCCAATCCATTGGTTTGTGGCATACGAGCCCCAATAATTGGCCCATCGCCACCGCCCCGCATTGGCCTGTGTTCTCGACCACCCCCAATCCATCCGGTGCCGCCATAGCCATAAAGACTTTCTGCATATCCAGGAGGTTGGTGGCGTCCGGACCGATGATCCTCTCCGCGTCCTCGCGAATCGCCGATCCCACTTTCGTCGTCGACTTCTCTCTTACTAATACTTGTACCGCTTTCGGCAATCGGTCTAATTTCGGCCCGTCCTTCTTCCCATACGTCCCTAGGTCGAATAAGAAGATGTCCCCATTTGGCGCGGCCAAATGTAGGAGTATGGTCCTGGCCGACCCTGCCGTTCCTCGTCTCGAACCCGCTTCGTCTTCCACGGTTCCCTCGTCATCTAGGATCATATATCCTCCTCTGTTGACGGACTCTATGAATCTTTTCCAGTCCTTCCTCGGCGATTCCCTCGGATACTTCGGAATCCCGAACTTCGCCTCGTCCCCTTTCACCACGTAGTGGAAGTGTTGGAAGATCGCGTTGTCCAGCGACGGCGTTCCGTAGGTCCCGACCAGCCGCTGCTCGTGCATCTCCCGGAAGTGGTCCTGCAGCGCTCGTGCCGCGTGACCCCTTTCCAACTTCTCGTAGTATCCTCTCGTCTTCTCCTCCGGGTGTCTTTCGGTGAAATCCACCAGTATTTCTTTTCCTCCTGACTCCGCCTTCCTCTTCCTGATCAACTTACTCGCCATTCCGAACACTACACTCGCTCACCTGCAGGGTGGTGCCTTACCAAGGAGCAATACAGATGAGTGAAGTATTTAAGATGTTTCGTACGGTTCGATAATGGCTTACTTTCTACTTAATTGCGCCTTTTAGCCTAAATTTAACCTAATTAATTTTGAAGCTAGTAAATGAGCCTAATTTACAATTTCTGTCCGTTACTTTTATTATGTTCTAGAACGACTTTCCTTGTGTTGCCACTATTTTACGATTTTAGCCCTATTCTATTTATTTGTTTGTTTTGATCCTACTGTCCTACTACCTACTACTGCCTATGGATTTATTCTATTCTCTGATCCATATTCTGTCCTACTCTGTGGGCCCATGCAGTACAGCAGTATGCGTCGTGTGGCCACACGATTTATCCAGCTGTACTCATATGCCCCCCTCTCGCTACTAACTCTACTTACTGCTAACTAATATCTATATCCTATTTACCCCTTTTACCTCTTACTCTCTCTCTCTAACTAATGGTACTACGTACCCTCTAACTCTAACTAACGGTACTACGTACCTACTAACTCCAACTCTAATCAGCGGTACTACGTACCCCCTAACTCTAACTCTAACTAGGTACTACGTACCTACTAACTCTAACTCTAACTAGGTACTACGTACCTACTAACTCTAACTAACTATTGGTACTACGTACCCTCTAACTCTCTAACTATCGGTACTACGTACCCTCTAACTCTAACTCTAACTAGGTACTACGTACCTACTAACTCTCTAACTAGGTACTACGTACCTACTAACTCTCTAACTATCGGTACTACGTACCCTCTAACTCTCTAACTATCGGTACTACGTACCCTCTAACTCTAACTCTAACTTGGTACTACGTACCTACTAACTCTCTAACTAGGTACTACGTACCTACTAACTCTCTAACTATCGGTACTACGTACCCTCTAACTCTAACTCTAACTAGGTACTACGTACCTACTAACTCTCTAACTAGGTACTACGTACCTACTAATTCTCTAATTAGGTACTACGTACCTACTAACTAACTAACTAACTCTAGGTACTACGTACCTACTAACTCTCTGCCTACTAACTGCGTACCTACTATGTACTATTTTTTTTCCTTTTTATTTTATTTTATTTTATTTGTGTGGGAAGGGCGTCTCGCCCTCAATCCCACCCCCCTCAGTCCAAAACTTGGACGACTAAACTCCACTCTAACTCCACTCTAAGGTGCCCCTTCTAGGAGACAGCATTTGCCTACCGCTCTCCTGTAGGTTTTTCTGTCCTTCGCACCTATCTTTCCACCTATCCGCACTTCTACCGATCGGACTCTTCCGTCCTCGTCGGAGTAGGTGCCTACAACTCTCGCCAACCGCCATTGGTTGTTGATGATAGTATCATCCGTAACGATTACGAGATCTCCTACACTTAACTCCCTGTTCGGCTTCCTCCACTTGCTTCGCTTATGGAGTGTGGGTAGGTATTCCTCTACCCATCTCCTCCAATACTCTGCGCTAATTGCTTTAGCTACTTTCCAACTTTGGCGGGAGTGTAGGTCGTCTGGATCTACACCCCGCATATCGATGGTCGCTGGCCTTTCCATTAGGAAATGGCTAGGCGTTAACACGTCCAATGACTCAGGGTCATCATTCTCTGGATATAGCGGTCTGCTATTAATGATCCCCTCCACTTCGCAAGTACTGTCCGTAAAACGTCCTCAGTGACCATGTGGGTGTTCATTAACTTCGTCATTAGATGCTTTGAACTGCCCACCAGTCTCTCGACGCATCCTAGTGTATGTGGTGCATACGGCGTCCTTCTCTCCCACTTTACTTGTCGTCTCCTCATGGCTGCCCTGACTTCTTCTCCCTCCAAGATGTCCAAGGCCTCTGCCATCTCACTCTCTGCGCCCACAAAGTTGGTGCCATTGTCGCTGTATATCACTGCAATCGTCCCACCTTTGCGGTCCCTAAACCTTTCTAAGGCGTTAATGAATGCTGATGCGGTTGCATCTTGGGCGAGTTCTATCCCTACCGCCCGTGTATTGTTGCATACGAAGATAATACCGTAGCGTTTCTCCGTGTGTCGCATCACCTTGATCTTTATCGGCCCGAACATGTCCACACCGCAATGCGTAAATGGCGGGTCGTGCTGTCTTACCCTACTCGCCGGTAGTGGCGCCATCTCCTGTATGGCTCGCTCCTTCTTCGCCCGTCGGCAGGTCTGGCACTGCCCCACTACCGCTTTAACCTTCTTCCTTAGTTGTTTGACCCAAAAGGTCCTCCTTATCTCTGTGAGGGTTCGGTTGGTGCCCCCATGCAGTATCGATTTGTGGGAGTCCCATATGATCTGGTGGACTATTGGTGATCCTGTGGGAATGATGATGGGTTTCGGTGGCACGACTATGCTGTTGTTATATCCCACCCTAGAATTCATTACTAGAATCCCATCGTCGTTGAGTTGTGGCGACAGCGTAATCAACTCGCTGTCCCGTCGGAGGTGCTGTTGGGTACCGACGCGTTCCACCTCGTCGCCGTAGTTCTTTCGTTGTTCATAGCGGATTATTGCCTTGGCCGCTCCTTCCAGATCTATGGTTTCCCTGGTTTTCTTCTCCTTATTAACTCCCGCGAGGAAATTCCCGTAAGCTCTCCAGTACGCCACTAATTTCTTGGTCTTGTACCAACTAGAACTGTAGCTGAGGAGTTTGTCCGTCGGGTTATCGCGTAGTTCTTGCTTTGGTTGCACGTCCCTAATCTCCCTCACCATCTGGGAGTATATCTCTTCTCCCTCTGAGTCTCTCTCTTCTCCCTCTGACACCACTTCTGAGCCCGGCTCCACCTTTCTCATTGGCGGCCAGGCCTCTTTAACGCTCAGAAATTGTGGCCCATGTTGCCACAATACTTCCTTCTTTAAGAAAGTGTGGCGTTCCACGCCCCTCGACAGCAAGTCCGCTGGGTTCTCATCTGTTGGGCAGTAGTGCCACCTTTCTAGTTCTGTGGTTGCTCTTATTTCGTCCACTCTATTTGCGACGAATATCGGGTATCTCGTCCTTTCGTTGTGTAGCCAACCAAGCAATACCATGGAGTCCGTCCAGTAGTGTGTCTCCACTATGTTGGGAATAGTATCCACTAGGTAGGCTGTGGCTCTAACTCCTAGTCTCGCAGCTGTCAATTCTAACTTGGGAACAGATGCTGAATCTGGCGGCATTGACTTAGCTTTGCTAAAGGCTAGTCTGGGCTTGTGAGCCCCCTCTCGTTGTACTAAATAGAGTGCCGCTCCGTATGCCTCTAACGACGCGTCGGAGAACATATGTAGGTCCAGATTCGTCATGTTCCCATCCGGAAAATACACTCGCGGCATGTTGTATGTTCCCATCCTCTCCAAGTCTCCTGTCCATTTGCTCCACTGTTTCTTGATGTCCTCTGGTACCTCTACGTCCCACTCATCCTTCAATTTATATACTCTCTTGAGTATCTGTTTCCCCGTGACTAGTAATGGGGATGCTAGGCCTAGGGGATCGTATATCCTTGCTATATACGATACATAACCCCTCTTCGTATGGGTGTCTGCGCCCTCCTGGCTCAGCTGATACTTCAGTTCGTCTGTTCCTTTATCCCACACGATTCCCAATGCCTTTTGCTGAGATTCTGTTCTCTTATTCGCCATGTCCTGTCCTTTGGCTGTTGTAGGGTTGTCCATGGTCGATTCTGGTTTCTTGTCCTCTATTGCCTTAATAAATTGTTCTGAACTGGATTGGAATTTGGTCAGGTTGAAGCCGGATCCTTTCAGGATGTCGCGAACCTCGCGCCCTGTTTCCAGTATCTCCTCAACCGTATTTCCAGACTCCATACCGTCGTCTACGTAGAAGCCGCGTCGGATCATATCGACGGCCCTACTGCTGTATCTATCTTCCTTGCCCTTTACCGTGTCTCTCACTGCCATAGTCGTCGTAAATGAGGACGACTTGGCCCCCATGTTTTGTACTACCATCTTATACGCTGGTATTATCGGCGGTTCTTCTTCGCCGTTATACCATAAGAAGCGTTGACTGTCACTATCTTCTTCCGTTACACGGACCTGGTTGAACATGCCTTCTATGTCACACGTGAAGGCGTGTTTCCCATTTCGAAATCTAAGTAACACCTCTATGCCCGAATTGTAAATATTTGGGCCTTCCAACAGGTAATCGTTTAAGCATTTTCCGTCGGTCTTCGCTGATGCGTCGACTACCATCCTTAGTTTACCTTTCTTTGGATCTAAAGCCACGTGCAGTGGCAGGTAATATGTTCTATCCGTGTTCGGCTCGTCGACCGGTAACTCCACGGCCCATCCTTTCTCGACGTACTTCTTAATCGTCCTGTGGATGTACTCATTCTTCTCGGGGCTCCGTTTTAGTGTTTGTTTCAGCTTGCGGAGTCTCGTGAGTACCATCCCTCTATTATCGGGTAGCGGTATCTTCGGTAGTTTCCATACCATTCCTATTGTATACCGCCCCTCATCACACGTCATCGATTCCTCCACGCTTTGTAGAGCCTGCTTGTCTTCTACCGAGGTCCCGACCCCGGTCTCTTTCAGTCCCTCAAAGTCTTGTCTGAGCAGTCTTTTAAGCTGCTCCTCTGCTCCCTCATCACCCATTTCCTGCATTGTTCCCGCGAACATGCATCCTGATGTCTCCGACATCCTGAATGGTATCTTGCTCTTAATTGGACCACTCAGCGTCCACCCGAATGGTGTTAGTATGGCCACCGGGTCACTCTGCTTGTCTTCGCCGAAGACCGTTTGCATTCTTTCGTGGGCCGTCGGGCAGTCCATTCCTACTATGATGGATACCTTCCTAACGTACATGTCTGGGATCGAGAAGTCAATGTCGTCCAGGAATTTGTATTGCTCGACCTCGATGTTGGTTGGCCGCCTGGCATTGATGTTAATTGACTCTATTACTTGGATGGGGTCGATGGTTGCCCCATAATCGCATCCTGGTGCCACTGCTGCAATTGCGCACCGTCCTGTCCTCATCTCTAGGATCTCATCTTTGCTAGAGATGGTTGTTACCGCCATTCTGCTTGGCCTTGTTCTCAATCCTATTTCTTCGGCTACCCATTCCTCGACTAATGTGAAGGCAGCTCCACTATCAACCAGCATTAGTGTTGTTACTGATCGATTGCCTTCCCCGATCACTCGCACCGGTACTACTCCAAGTAACACCGTGCCTCTCTTCTTCGCCCCTACCGTGCTCGTTGCCATCGTTTGGCCTCTCCTTTGGCCAAACTTGACCGGCTTCTCTTGGCACTCCCTGGCCTTGTGTCCACTCTTCACACATCGCGAGCAGATTTTATTGCTCGACGCGTAATCTATCTGGTCTTGCCTCGGTAGTGCCTGCCAGTACCTGCAGTTCATGGTTTTATGAAGCGCATTTGCGTGTAACTGGCATTTGCTCTTTGGGTCGTAGCCCTCTTTATACAATGCATTGCGTATCGCAGTTATATTCGTACCAATCTTGTCTATTCAAGTTGTCCAAGTCTATTCTTGTTGACTGGGTTTGGCCTACTGGACGTACTGGGGTTATGTTTATTCATGTTGTTATTGTTCCCCTGTCCGTTCCATGATGTAGTCTTGTCTTCGTTTGTCTGTGGACTTGCAGTCCCCTGGGTCGCTGCGTATGGCAATGATTGCCTGAGCCTCGGCAATGCGTTTGATGTATTGTGCTCTGGTTTCGGCCTGTAGTGATCTGTCTTTGGTCCCTTTCCCAGGCTATCTTCGCTATAGACTGGGTCCGTTATTAGTTCAGCCTCGTAATTTAAGAAGTTTGACCTTCTAAACCTGGTTCCGCACCCTTCTTGTCTCGAGTGGAGAAAGCGATCTTCCTCCACTTGTTGCGCAGCCAGTTTGGTAGTGCTTGTGCTATCGTGGTGATGTTGTTGGACGCGTTGAGCTCGTACGGCGCGTCTAGCGTCTTCAGCACGATTAGCGCCTTTTCGACTTTGTTAGCAAACGTCTTGATGCTAACGGGGTTATCCTGTAGGCCACCCGATGTTATGCCTCTCAGCGTCTGCCTGATGATCTTGGCCGGGTGCCCGTATTCCCTATCCAGTGCCCGCCATGCTGTCGTGAAGCCGCCCTCTATTCCCTGATATTGCCTCACGATGTCGTATGCTGGGCCTCCCGTGTATACTTGTAGATACTTTAGGCACTCCGCCTGCGTCAAGTTTTTTGTTAGTATTTCGTTACTATACATTCGCCGAAACTGTAAATATTCTTCCGGCCTACTCCCGTCGAACTTGAATGGTTCCACGGGTGGTAACTCGATCCTCGTTTTCAAAGCAACGATCAACGTGGCCATCCCTATCGCCTGCGCTTCCAATGGATTCGACGGGTGCTGTATAGTTTCCCCTGTCTGGTGCGTTCCGTCTGTCCTATTTCTTGACCTTCTCTGGCTTGGGTATGTCATTGGGGGTAGCGGCCCCCTCCATATATCTGTGTCACACGATCTGTTTTCGTCCAGGGGTCTTGCCGTTCTTGCTACCATCGGGGTATATTGTTGATATTGTGATGGGGGAATGTCACCCTGTCCCCCCCCCCCACCGGTATGTTTGGTAATGGGGTTGATGTTAATATGTTGGGGCCCATGCACCTATCCGCAATAATTCCCCCCTCCCCTGGGTATATGTTATGTCCCTGCATGCTGCAGTCATACTGCTGTGCTGGTACCGGTATAGGCCTATCAGCTTCTGGCCTACCCGCCGGTATGTATTCCGCGACTTCCGGGTTTAATCCCGTTGTCCACGCTATCCTATCGCCTACATTGCCTCTCTCAGTATGGCCTACGGTATGTGCAGTAAGACCTACAGTATGCCCTACAGTCTGCATGTGTTGCTCGGGATCGAAGTTTATTCTTCTCGAATAATCCTCCCCGCGGCTACCGTATTCTCGACCGGTAGGTATATTCCGTCGGAGAGTTTCTCTTCGACCCCCCTCTCTACTGTTTTCATCTTCGTACTGGTACGTCGTGTACCCCTCTCTCGGCGTGTAATGCGTCTCGCCGGGTCGCGTCCCTCCGGGGCGACGGCAATCTCCCGGAGTCCGACCCCACCGACTCTCCGTTCTCATCTCGATTATCGACGGCTCGCTATCCGTCCTCGCTCTTCTATCGTTCGCGGCGATACTTCTACTACTATCTTCCTTTCTTCTCCTATCAGTGGAATATTCTCGCTCGCGAGATCTCTCGTCGACCTCCCGGTTAAACCCCACTGTTCTTCTTCCCTCCTCTGATCGGGCCCGACGCTTCGTCCGCCCTCTCGCGACGTCAACCTGTCTCTCTCTGCTCGGTCGCACGCCGCTGGGGATACTCGCGATCCCCCTATTACTTTCCGTCGCCGGTCGTTGCGGTTTACCTATTTCGGCCCTCGCATTATCCGCTGACGGCTGTGGGACACTCCCTGCCCCCCCCCCCCCTCTCGCCGCTAACTCTCTGTTGTGGGGTCCTCGTAGCCCCCCCCCACTCGCTACATCTAACTTCGCTACCTCTCTCCCCGCTATTATATACCTCTCTAGTCGACACATCAACCCTACTGCGGTCGGGTCCATTCACCCCCGCCTCTCCCTCTACTATTGCGTGGCCTACCAGGCCCTCTACTCCCTCCCTACCAACTACGTGGCCTACCAGGCCCTCTGCTCCCTGTCTACTAACTACGTGGCCTACCAGGCCCTCTGCTCCCTGTCTACTAACTACGTGGCCTACCAGGCCCTCTGCTCCCTGGTTATGCAGGCCCGACGCGTTTACATTAATAGCACCCATATTGGAAACGGAATTATTTTGCTCGTTTGGAACAAAGTTATTTGTATTATTCTGCACGACTACGTTATCTGAATTATTTTGTAAATTCGGGCATAGGTCATTATTTAAATTATTCGAATTATTTTGCGTAATTGCGTTATTTAAATTATTTTGTAGATTCGAATCTGGGTTATTATTTTGATTATTTGAATTATTTTGCGTAGCTACATTAATATCAGAATTATTTCCTACATTAATACTAGGGGCGTTCTGATTTAAATTTAAATTACTACCACTATGTAAAGCATTCCCTGTAATAAAGGTTTGATTAGTGTTGTCCCATACGGTATTATCAATATTAACAACGTCTACTGTACCATTATTATTATTACCCCCCCCGCCCGTACGGTCGCACCAGTCTTGAGTCTGTCGTGCGGTCCCTGTCAGTGGGGTATTAATAAATGTATCTACGGCCCCCGGCTCCCTAAAAATACTCGAGCCGGCCCCGCTTTCAGATGGCGACGCTCGCACCAGTTGCAGCTCGTGTGCCCGTCTAATCTTATCTCCCGCAAACTCACTCTGCCGTCTCTCTAATTCCTTGCGCTCTTTTTCAGTCTCTGCCATTCTCCTCTCACGCTCTTGGGTGTCCCTGATGGCCGACTCTGCAGCACTCTTAATGCTCTCCCTTCGTCTCACTTCGCGCTCCTTGCGTTCCTTTTCCCTTCTCGCTTCATACTCCTTGCGTTCCTTTTCCCTTCTCGCTTCATACTCCTTGCGTTCCCTTTCCTCCCTTGCCTCACGCTCCTTGCGTTCTGCCTCACGCTCCTTGCATTCCCTTTCCTCCCTTGCCTCACGCTCCTTGCGTTCCCTTTCCTCTCTCGCCTCACGCTCCCTACACTCCCTTTCCTCTATCTCATCATACTCCCTTAGGCTTTTCAAAGCCCTTTCGGCCCTCTCTCCGGTTTCTTTAAGCAATGCCGCTTCCCTCTCTAACCGCACTCTCCCCTCCTCTAGCCGTTCCTTCATTTCTCTATGACCTTGCTCTGCCATGCTGAGACGGTATGCGGCACCTATTTCCCTCACCGCTCTTTCTTTCGCGGAGGATGTAACAGACTTATCGGTTACGACGGACTTCCCCCGCCTTCCCGACCTACCAACTTTCCCCCGCTTCCCGGAGCTTTCTCCGACCGACGAGGCCGAATCCTCGGGGTTAACCTCAGATTCGCCTCCTTCGAGTCCCCTCCAACCCGCCGGTTTTACTCCCCGGGCATCGACCAAGTATGGCCCTATGTACACTGACGCTACGCTAGGTTCCATACTCCCACATTCCCATAGTTCAAACAGTTCCCCGGCAATCTCATGTGCTCTCGTTTCGGCTAGTTCTCTCTGCCCAAAACGTATTAGATAATTAAAGTGTCTATCCGACTCACCTAGTCGCTTTCTCAGTCTCACCTCGTCTACCTTCGCCCCTTCCTTTTTGGCATCCTTTAGCATCCTCCGGGCCGCGATGTAGGCTCGTCGAAGTCGCTCAGAGACCCCGACGTCCTCCTCGCCGACTTCTCCCCCGTCCCTCTGGGTTCGACGTCGCACAGGCGGCTCCACCGTCGCCGTTCCGGTGGGCCGTCCGTCGCCCTCGGCCTGTAGCTGGCCGGCGACATCGGTACCGATCTCTCCTCCGTCTCTTCGCGTCCGGCGTCGCACCGTCGGCCCCACCGTCGCCGTTTCGGTGGGCCGCTCGTCGCCCTCGGCCGGTAGCTGGCCGGCGACATCGGCGCGCCGTTCTCCGTCTCGTGTCGACTCGTCTCCATCTCCCTCCATCTCGCTCTCTCTTTCTCTTGGCTCGACCTCGGGTTCCAGACCCTCCTCGTTCTGGACTTCCGGTTCGCCCGTTATCGATGGCTCCGGCGTCGTGGGCCTGTATCGCTTGGTCGCGGCCTCGCGGATCGTTTGATCTTCGTCCGGGGTCCGCGTCGGTGTCTCGCCCGATTCACTCATCTCGTCTGGTCGGTGGAGTTCGGCTAGCTAGCAGTGTAGTTCTTAGAGTTTAACTGGGGCGGCAGCTCGGATTTAGTTACTGTGACGGGATCCAGGAGGGATCCCGATTTATCCGATGTGGTAATTTAGTCCACGCGTCCCCGCCGTGTATAAGGGTGAAATAAAGTAACTGAGTTCTGAAGTTCGGTGTATAATAATAATAGGGCATAGGATATAGATATAGATATAATGTGTACAAGGCGGGATACGGTAACTAAAGTCCCGTGATCCCCTAACTAAACTAATTGACTACCAACCTACGCTAGCACTGCTAC
This sequence comes from Nemertoderma westbladi, assembly GCA_032718475.1. Lineage (NCBI taxonomy): Eukaryota > Metazoa > Xenacoelomorpha > Nemertodermatida > Nemertodermatidae > Nemertoderma > Nemertoderma westbladi. Next base: position 6,661 of record JAUCBJ010001461.1, on the reverse strand, counting down.
ACTGAGATAACTGAATCACTGATTAATAGGTTACTGGTTATATTGCACGGTGGCCTTACTGCTACTCAATCGATGCCATTCCCCCCTCTGATTGGTTAATACCCTTGTTGGCGCCCCGTGGAGTATTCCCGTTCACTCCACCTGTTCTCTCTGGGTTAGGGGTTTGGCCCCTGACCCTCTATTGTGTGCTTCCTTCCCACTCTTATTGGGATGGCACGAGTTGGTTAATTGCCCAATCTCGTGGCTCCCAATATTGCTTATCGGCTTATAACTTTATGGGGTGTTGGCGGGATTGAATAAGCTAACAGGTAGTCCCATTACCCATGCACATAATGTACTCTACGAGCTGGTACCTGGACGGGTAGTCCCATTACCCATGCACATAATGTACTCACGTGTAGCTGGTACCTGGACGGGTAGTCCCATTACCCATGCACATAATGTACTCTACGAGCTGGTACCTGGACGGGTAGTCCCATTACCCATGCACATAATGTACTCTACGAGCTGGTACCTGGACGGGTAGTCCCATTACCCATGCACATAATGTACTCTACGTGTAGCTGGTACCTGGACGGGTAGTCCCATTACCCATGCACATAATGTACTCTACGAGCTGGTACCTGGACGGGTAGTCCCATTACCCATGCACATAATGTACTCTACGTATAGCTGGTACCTGGACGGGTAGTCCCATTACCCATGCACATAATGTACTCTACGTATAGCTGGTACCTGGGCGGGTAGTCCCATTACCCATGCACATAATGTACTCACGTGTAGCTGGTACCTGGACGGGTAGTCCCATTACCCATGCACATAATGTACTCTACGTATAGCTGGTACCTGGACGGGTAGTCCCATTACCCATGCACATAATGTACTCTACGTGTAGCTGGTACCTGGACGGGTAGTCCCATTACCCATGCGCATAATGTACTCTACGTGTAGCTGGTACCTGGACGGGTAGTCCCATTACCCATGCACATAATGTACTCTACGTGTAGCTGGTACCTGGACGGGTAGTCCCATTACCCATGCGCATAATGTACTCCACGTGTAGCTGGTACCTGGACGGGTAGTCCCATTACCCATGCACATAATGTACTGTACTCTACGTATAGCTGGTACCTGGACGGGTAGTCCCATTACCCATGCACATAATGTACTGTACTCTACGTGTAGCTGGTACCTGGACGGGTAGTCCCATTACCCATGCACATAATGTACTGTACTCTACGTATAGCTGGTACCTGGACGGGTAGTCCCATTACCCATGCACATAATGTACTCTACGTATAGCTGGTACCTGGACGGGTAGTCCCATTACCCATGCACATAATGTACTCACGTGTAGCTGGTACCTGGACGGGTAGTCCCATTACCCATGCACATAATGTACTCTACGAGCTGGTACCTGGACGGGTAGTCCCATTACCCATGCACATAATGTACTCTACGAGCTGGTACCTGGACGGGTAGTCCCATTACCCATGCACATAATGTACTCTACGTGTAGCTGGTACCTGGACGGGTAGTCCCATTACCCATGCATATAATGTACTCTACGAGCTGGTACCTGGACGGGTAGTCCCATTACCCATGCACATAATGTACTCTACGTATAGCTGGTACCTGGACGGGTAGTCCCATTACCCATGCACATAATGTACTCTACGTATAGCTGGTACCTGGGCGGGGGGTCCCATTACCCATGCACATAATGTACTCACGTGTAGCTGGTACCTGGACGGGTAGTCCCATTACCCATGCATATAATGTACTCTACGTATAGCTGGTACCTGGACGGGTAGTCCCATTACCCATGCACATAATGTACTCTACGTGTAGCTGGTACCTGGACGGGTAGTCCCATTACCCATGCGCATAATGTACTCTACGTGTAGCTGGTACCTGGACGGGTAGTCCCATTACCCATGCACATAATGTACTCTACGTGTAGCTGGTACCTGGACGGGTAGTCCCATTACCCATGCGCATAATGTACTCTACGTGTAGCTGGTACCTGGACGGGTAGTCCCATTACCCATGCACATAATGTACTCTACGTGTAGCTGGTACCTGGACGGGTAGTCCCATTACCCATGCGCATAATGTACTCTACGTGTAGCTGGTACCTGGACGGGTAGTCCCATTACCCATGCACATAATGTACTCTACGTGTAGCTGGTACCTTGACGGGTAGTCCCACTACCCATGCACATAATGTACTGTACTCTACGTATAGCTGGTACCTGGATGGGTAGTCCCATTACCCATGCACATAATGTACTCTACGAGCTGGTACCTGGACGGGTAGTCCCATTACCCATGCACATAATGTACTCAACGTGTAGCTGGTACCTGGACGGGTAGTCCCATTACCCATGCGCATAATGTGCTCTACGAGCTGGTACCTGGACGGGTAGTCCCATTACCCATGCACATAATGTACTCTACGAGCTGGTACCTGGACGGGTAGTCCCATTACCCATGCACATAATGTACTCTACGTGTAGCTGGTACCTGGACGGGTAGTCCCATTACCCATGCACATAATGTACTCTACGTGTAGCTGGTACCTGGACGGGTAGTCCCATTACCCATGCACATAATGTACTCTACGTGTAGCTGGTACCTGGACGGGTAGTCCCATTACCCATGCACATAATGTACTCTACGTGTAGCTTGTACCTGGACGGGTAGTCCCATTACCCATGCACATAATGTACTCTACGAGCTGGTACCTGGACGGGTAGTCCCATTACCCATGCACATAATGTACCCTACGTGTAGCTGGTACCTGGACGGGTAGTCCCATTACCCATGCACATAATGTACTCTACGTGTAGCTGGTACCTGGACGGGTAGTCCCATTACCCATGCACATAATGTACTCTACGTGTAGCTGGTACCTGGACGGGTAGTCCCATTACCCATGCACATAATGTACTCTACGAGCTGGTACCTGGACGGGTAGTCCCATTACCCATGCACATAATGTACTCTACGAGCTGGTACCTGGACGGGTAGTCCCATTATTTCAGGCACCAGTAACACAGCGATTAATTTATTTATTATTAACTACATTAGGCAGTTAGGCCTAATTAAGTATTGTAATATTGCCAGTAATTCTAATATATTGCATTAAGTATAAAACAATTTCGTAGGTAGAAACCGAAGTACTTTAAACAATAATCAGATAGTGGGGTTCAAAATTATACGACGTAGATTGTAAGTAAAAACCACAATGTTGATAATTTTACATATTGCAATAAAAAATAAACATTCAACAATTTAGTTGGCTCGTTATGATTAACATTTTTCTTTTAAGAACGATACAGCAAAAACTTCGATGTATGCAATGATATAAAAAAACAAATAAATAATAATAAAAATAATAAAAAATACTGTGCACTTCATATGAAAATATTAAAAACAAAGAACCTGATATTTAATTAAGTAAAAATTGAAATTACAATGATACAAAAGTAAAATTTAATATAAATACCGACGGAATGTAAACTGGGCAGTGGCAACTTGTCTAACTGGTATATCACTAAAAATATTCATTTTGGACTTCATGGCACAATCAAGACGATTTTTAAATAAGTTTACATAAGGATTACCATGAAAATCTCGAGCATTAAACAACATTCTCATCCAACATATTCCATAAGTTTTGTCCCGGCTAAACAGTGGGAAAGCGGTTTGGGTCGCTTTTGGTTATTTTATGAGGCTTTGCCGGTAAAACCTTCATTTGGCGGCTGTAATACTAACGCCCGTCAGCCCGTATTCTACCGTGCTGGCGCGCTTGGCGTAATTTCATCACCTGAGCATGTAAACGTTAATTGCCAATGGCCTTTAAAATAAATATTCTTTATTATAAAACCTTCAGTTTATTTATTTCCTAAATCAGGCATGTCACTAAATGCGATATGAGCCAAAAAGGGATGACAATAATCATGCAGTGTAGTGATGAAAATGGAACGCACACGCACAGTTCAAAAGAAATACTGGCGTTTATACAGGCGCATAGACGGGTGTCTAAGAGACTGCTAGAAACAGATAAAGGATAAAGTAGCTACTGACAGATGCAGTCAGTAGCTGGTGGACACAGAGCAGAAAGTCTGATGTCCGTGAGATTCTATTCATCAGAATGAATGAATGAAATAGCAGTACGTCCAGTATTTATAGGTGACAGAGTGAAGAATGTGTCAAATTATTAGTGTTGGCGGGAAATTTGAATGTTAATGAAGATAATGATAATGAATGAAATATCTAAGATATTTTTTACGTTTTTTGAGGGGGTAAGGACGCCGAAAGCCTTGACAAGTTTATTACACGAGACGCAAAACTGTTAGTGTGGAACAGATGTTAGTGTGGAACAGATGTTAGTGTGGAACAGATGTTAGTGTGGAACAGATGTTAGTGTGGAACAGATGTTAGTGTGGAACAGATGTTAGTGTGGAACAGATGTTAGTGTGGAACAGATGTTAGTGTGGAACAGATGTTAGTGTGGAACAGATGTTAGTGTGGAACAGATGTTAGTGTGGAACATATGTTAGTGTGGAACAGATGTTAGTGTGGAACAGATGTTAGTGTGGAACAGATGTTAGTGTGGAACAGATGTTAGTGTGGAACAGATGTTAGTGTGGAACAGATGTTAGTGTGGAACAGATGTTAGTGTGGAACAGATGTTAGTGTGGAACAGATGTTAGTGTGGAACAGATGTTAGTGTGGAACGGATGTTAGTGTGGAACAGATGTTAGTGTGGAACAGATGTTAGTGTGGAACAGATGTTAGTGTGGAACAGATGTTAGTGTGGAACAGATGTTAGTGTGGAACAGATGTTATTGTGGAACAGATGTTAGTGTGGAACAGATGTTAGTGTGGAACAGATGTTAGTGTGGAACAGATGTTAGTGTGGAACAGATGTTAGTGTGGAACAGATGTTAGTGTGGAACAGATGTTAGTGTGGAACCGATGTTAGTGTGGAACAGATGTTAGTGTGGAACAGATGTTAGTGTGGAACAGATGTTAGTGTGGAACAGATGTTAGTGTGGAACAGATGTTAGTGTGGAACAGATGTTAGTGTGGAACAGATGTTAGTGTGGAAAAGATGTTAGTGTGGAACAGATGTTAGTGTGGAACAGATGTTAGTGTGGAACAGATGTTAGTGTGGAACAGATGTTAGTGTGGAACATATGTTAGTGTGGAACAGATGTTAGTGTGGAACAGATGTTAGTGTGGAACAGATGTTGACCCGCGGTGTTTCGTTTGTACAATATATTGTCATAGTAAAATTGTTGTAGGTTATTTTTAGAATCCGTCATAGAATGCGTCAATTAAATAAGAGATTGAAAATTTATATTACATTTCAAACTGCTGAGTGAGTTCAAATATATGCACACAAAGCAGATTGCAAAATTTGACTTCTACACCTCAAATATATCTCTGTTGCAAATAGGCCACGACAAATTTTGTAACTGAAAATAAACCAGTTAGTTGACCAATAACCTTTGTACTTTTATTTTAACTACATTTGTACTAACCATATTTTATTGTTGCTTTTTACCCCGAATTCTTATATTACTTAAATTTTTATGTTATAACAGTAAATACAACAGTTAAAGTAATTTGTTCTTTATGGTTGTCCAACGTTCCCTACTGCGCTATCCTTTATATCTTATCAATTAGACAATGTTTACATAATATTAGTGTTTATAATTTCGATAAAGTAAATTTTTGATATCTTTTGTATCTTATAAAGTAAACAATGTTTACATACAATATAAAGTAGACAGAGTGTTTATTTTTATGCTTGCACCCAATGCCATTCAATATTTTGTTAGTGTTTATATTTTTTTTAAATAGTTCATTATATTTTATTAGTTCATTATTAGTTATTTTGTGCTTCTATTTTATTTGGTTTGTTTTATTTGTAATTTGTTTTTTAAATAATGGATATTAATAAATGTCGTTGTTGTCAATCAATAATCATAATCGTAATGTAATGTTATCGTAATGCTAATTAATTTGAGTATGCTAATCTAGAATCCATTGGCGTTGCATTATGAACGGCCCTGCGTGATTTACACTTCATATATATGTCTGTAGTAAATGGGCCACTCTTAAAAATTACTACAGTTTTCTATGGATGAAGTTCGAACCTACCGAAGTACAAAGACAACAGATATCCACGAAAAGTTTCGCGTAAGGTATACAAGTAGAACATATATGATAATCACATATTAACAGGGCATGTTAACAATAACAGACCAGGGCAGTTTTTGTTTCGGCACGAACGCTTTGAAGGGTCTAAGCGTCTAGGGTCTAGGCGCATATCTGCCTTGCATCCTTAAATGGTAGCTAAATGAGTATTTGAGTTTCCTCTGGGGAGTATAGTTCTGTGATCCTCCCTATAGATCCTGCTATAGATCCTGCCTGTATGGCCTACCTGCCTACTGCTCTCCTAGCTTCTGAACTTAGTGCAGTACTACTGTACTACTGTATTAGTAATGGCTAATAGAGCCAAATATTCAACCTTAGATGAAGCGCGACGATTGAGTAATGCTGGTGTCAACAAGCTGACCGAAATAGATGTACCATGACGACGACATCTCACGACTCAATGAGAGTGCTAATTCTACAGGTACCG